>CAUYQU010085887.1:0-18457 GCA_963574635.1 Cheracebus regulus
GGGGGGGGGGGGGGGGGGGGGGGGGGGGGGGGGGGGGGGGGGGGGGGGGGGGGGGCGGGATGGGAGGGATGGAGGGACAGAAAAACCCTGTGTTCTGAGGAAACCCTGGGCCCACCATCACATTCCTCGAACTTATTCATCCAATCAATATTTTATGGAAGCCTTCAAGGATTCTATAGCCCAGGGAACAAAACAAAAAGATAGAGAAGCAATTATAACATTGGTTAAAAGTGGATATACTAACAGAGAAAAGGCTACAAAAGCCACAGGAGGCACCACTTATCCAGACCTGAGAAGGCTTCTTGGAACATGTAGCTATATCAAGTAGACAGAAAGTAATAGGCATTAGGTGGGTGACAAAAACCAGGAAAGGAAGTAGAAAGAGCATGTGCTAAAACCAGAATTCACAGTAGAATGGTTTTCTCTGCTTAGCACACTACTTTCTTCAAGACCAAATCATACCACCAATATTTTTAAATTGCTGTACTTCACATCTAAATCAGAATATCTATCTGAGATAAATTTGCTAAAACTGAGTTGCAGCTGCCATCCTTAGACAGGGCTTGTGTGCTCTTGTTAGGCCAGGATTCCTGCTCACTGGCTTCACACTTGAACCCCATTACACTTTCCCCTGTAGGCACATGAGTTCATCAACCTTGGCTTAAAGACGGGAACAACTCCAGCTCTATCAAATTCAGGATCAATTCCCTAATTCAGCCATTGAAACCAGAAAAGAGGAGAGCCCAACACACAAAACAAACTGCCTTTTGCCTAGCATAATTCCAACCACAGCTCCCAAACAATTTTTATCTTGGTGGAATTGGAGAATATCTGATATTTAATATTACTTTGAGGTTATTTTTATTATATTTAACTATGAGGGAAGATTTTTTTTCAACTTGTAAACCAATTTTCATCTACCGTTCAGAAAGATAAAATTCTTTCAGCATTCTGATAGCAAACATGCTATCAGAAGCATGAGACTCATGTGAAAACCTACATAGAACTGAAAGCTAAGTTCACAATTTTCGATAGTTTACATTCCAGAGAATGTTCACCCTGAAGAAGATTCAGAATGAGATCAGTTTTACTATGTGCATCATTAGACTTGCAAATTAAAAAAAAAAAAAAAAAAAATCCTAGACATTTGCAACTTCGGGTGACACCAAAAACAAGATCTAATAATTAGTGTCTATTTCTGAAAGAAGTGCATATTTAAAGACCACAGGCAATTAACAACCAGGTTGTCCTGTAATCATGTACAGTAATAATTGGAGTATAAAGTAGGATCTCATGCAAATCACCTCAGCCTGCAACCATCACTCTCTCCCATAATATATGATTCGATCAATGGAATCATTAGATTTAAGGAAAACTGCCTCCTGCTTTTTGTCACTAAAAAAGACTAACCATATTTATATATTCCTAAAAGCAAAATGTACAAGCATCTCCTCACAGTGAATCTTAAGATGTTTTAATGGCCTTTATTCACTTCCTGAATCACTTTGTGATTCTAAAAACTGACATTTTTTCTTGCACTTACATGAGAGTAAGCAACATTTCTCAGTGTAAACGTATTCGGTGAGGGATTCGTGATCACTCCATAGATAGAGTTGCCAATGGGTACACTGTCATCTCCACTGGAGTCCACAAAAGAAAAAACAAGAGGAGCCCATCTTTCTGGGGTGAGGCTGAGAATGAAGGTCTAGTTCACCTTGAAGGTACTGTCCAGACTTTAAGTGACTGTGATTCCTTTGAGAAATCACACAGAAGTTCTTTCAATAGCAATTTAAAAATATCCAAACACTTAAATTATCAAACTTTTTATAGCTAAATAGTGAGGAAAACCCCTTGGCTCTGTCTGAATATATGTACTTCAAATAAGTTGACAACATAATTGACTATATGAGCTGAGATTTGGGAGATAGGTTTTATTGGTTTTCAAATAAATATTTTTAAAACAGAGAATATGTGCTTGCTTTTCAACTCTAACAGCTCACTGAAAGTCAGAGGGCCTGGAGAGTAAGCCTGAGGTTGGGGTAGATAGACAAGGAAATAGAACCATTAGTTACCTAGAAGCTGCCAGCTCACACCCCTGTTATCTCCTTAGGTGTCACACACACTTCCCACAGGAAGGAGGAATCTTTTGACCAGTGAGGAAACCTTTAGTTATCCCTTGAGCAAGTAATTCAGAGAATCAAAATTTGATCCCAGATTCGGCTTCAAATCTCATGGCCTCAGCTCTGCTAGGTCATCTTTGCCCATATATGTAGGTCACTTGGGTCTCTAGATCTGCCAGCCTTTCTGGCATCAGCAATGCAGATGTTGATGGCAGTCAGTGAGATAAGAAGTCCTAGGACCACACTGGGCAGTTAAGTGGTCACCAAGAATTCTATGTAATAGAACTTTTTTTCTATTTCTTTTTCCTTTCTTTTTTTTTTTTTTTTTTTTTTTTTTTTTTTTGTCAGAGTCTCATCCTGTTGCCCAGGCTGGAGTGCAGTGGTGCGATCTCAGCACACTAAAACTTCCACCTCCCGGGACTGAGTGATCCTCCTGCCTCAGCCTCCCCAGTAGCTGGGACTACAGGTGCCCGCCACCACATCTAGCTAATTTTTGTATTTTTCATAGAGGCGGGGTTTCGCCATGTTGGCCAAGCTGGTCTCAAGCTCCTGACCTCAGGCGATCTACCCGCCTTGGCATTCCAAAGTTCTGGGATTACAAGCATGAGCCACTGCACCTGGCCAGCCAGCACTTTTTCTTAATAATCTGCCTAAAGCATCTGGAGGTAGATCCAGAAGTGAAAGAGGGCTCACTCTTTCCCCATCCCTCTCAGTGAATAAAATGATGCCCAACAGAGCCAACCAGGCAGTTCCAAGCTTTATAATCTAGATGGTCTTCAGCTATACTTTAACCTTATGTTCAAAATATGTTTTGGCCAAATTTGTGATGCATACTCATCATTTCTCTGTTACCTATTTCATCAAATATAATTTTTCTAGTTGGTACTCACTATTGTATAATTAGTTTTCATAAATTCTTTGTTGACATCACAAATTACAAAATAAAGTAAAATTAGAATTGCCTAACTTCTATTTAAGTCATCTATTTCTAAAACCACCTAGAAGATGCTTTCCTAGCATCAACATAATTTAACTATTAAGCTGAAGGATGGGGAGTGAGGAGAGGGAGGCTAAAGGACTCTCCCCAAAGCATTTATAGAAAGTTTCCTCTGTCTACAATATCCCTAAAAAGTTTTTAAAGAGGCCTTAAAATGAATAAATAGTTGAAAATGAAATGCAAAGTCAAATCAAAATGAATGTCAATGTTGCTCAGTTAGCAACAGCCTAGCAGCTCACCAGCTGTCAACGTTAATCATAGCTCAGTCGTTGACTCACTGAGTGACCTATAGAAGTACAGTTAACCTCACTGATTTTGTATGCCAGCAACAAAATAGCATCACAAACTCCTCGAAGGCCTGATGTGAGTTATAACTCAAAGATATTGCTATGGCCCCACTTTGGGGGCTAAGTGTTAAATAAAAACCAAAATTATAAGAAAGATGATAGGATGCTCTTCAGAGAACATTTCCAGCTCTGTCTGCATAATTTTAGTGCTTTGATGAAACATGTCTCTGAAAAAACAGTTAACCATATAGAGTAGTTAAGAATAGTTTCAACTGGCCTTATCTAAAATACAGATTATTCAGAATCCTCATCAAGCTTTAGATATCAGACACATTCCCACAAATTTAGCTATATTTCTAAGAGAAAAACAGTTCTTCCAGGAATCCATGTACAGGATTCTAAATAAGAGAGGCAAATGAATGATACAGTCTTTGGCATAACCCAACAATAAAATTCTCATCAAAATAAATACAGCTCATTTGTCAACTAGATTAGAAACTAAATTCAAGACACATATGTAACAGCTAAATGCTTAACAAAACTTTTTCTCTTCTTCCAGAGAACACTCCCATACAGTAGACTGGAAATGATCCAGTGGGGTGAGACCCCTATAGCATGGCAGACCCACCAGAATAAAGAGACACAGGTCCTTGGGTAATTTCAGGAAAAGGTCCCCCACCTATCCACATTGAACTGTAATGTGAGCAAGAAATAAAGCTGCATTGTGATAAGCCACTGAGCTCTGAGGATTGTTTATTACACCAATTAGCTTACTTCAACTAATACACAAGTATGAGATGTGCTTAGTTTTACAACCCAAGATTTACAACTCCCCTACATTGCACACAGTCCATACACAATAGTGAATACGCTATGGATGAATGAGGCATCATCATTTACAAAATAAAAATTAGGAAATAAATCCATACAGACAACACCTCAAAAGGACAGATCATCAAATCCAAGTCCTAGAAAGCCAAGGTGCAAAGACATTTCTACCTTCACATTTGACATAATGCTGATGGCTCCGTAAGCAAATGGGTAGCATCAAGAGGCTTATGACTCAGCCATGAGTTCCTTCTTCCACCTTCAAAAATGGCCACTTTAGTCGATTTTAATATTTAGGTGAGAACTATAGTGTTAGATATCCTATAAAGAATGTATTCACAATAGCCAAGATATGAAAACAACCTAAATGCCATTCATCAACAGACGGATGAATACGGAAATGTAGTATATACATAAAATGGTGTATTATTCAGCCTTAAAGAAGAAGAAGGAAATCCTGACATTCCTGACAACATGCCCTGGAGGATATTGTGCTAAGTGAAATAAGCCAGACACCACAAGACAAATATTGTGTGATGTCACTTATAGGTGGGAGTTAAAATAGTCAAAGTCATAGAAGCAGAGAGTAAAACAGTGGTAAGCAGGGGGTGGGCGGGCAGATGTTGAGCAAAGGGTACAGAGTTTCAGTTATGCTCAAGAAAATAATTGGTTTTTTTTTTTCATTTTTTTGGTTTTTTTGAGATGGAGTCTCACTGTGTTGCCCAGGCTGGAGTGCAGTGGTGCAAACTTGGCTCACTGCAACCTCTGCCTCTTGGGTTCAAGGGATTCTCCTGCCTCAGCCTCCCAAGTAGCTGTGATTATAGGCATCCACCGCCATGCCCGGCTAATTTTTGTATTTTTAGTAGAGATGGGAGTTCACCATGTTGGCCAGGCTGATTTCAAAATCCTGACCTCAAGTGGTCTGCCTGCCTCAGCCTCCCAAAGTGCTGGGATTACAGGCATGAGGCACCGTGCCTGGCTATCAAGAAAAGAATTTTTAAAAAGCAACATTACTCTGCCATCAACAGGTACAGGGGGAAAACAATAATAAAGACTATATGAGAACATTCCTTTTTACAGCACTTCCTAAGGTTTTTTAAAAGTGAAAGACTGCAGCTGGGCACAGTGGCTCACACCTGTAATCCCAGCACTTTCAGAGGCCGAGGTGGGCATCACCTGAAGTCAGTTGTTTAAGACTTGCCTGGTCAATATTGTGAAACCTCTCTACTAAAACATACAAAAATTAGCCGAGTGTGGTGGCGGACACCTGTAATCTCAGCTACTCGGGAGGTTGAGGCAGGGAGACAGGCTTGAACCTGGGAGGTAGACATTGCAGTGTGCTGAGATCGTGCCAACTGCACTCCAGGCTGGGTAACAAAGCAAGACTCCATCTCAAAAAAAAAAGGAAGGGGAAAGATTGCTTACAAACCTATGCAAAATGCCTCTGGAGATGGAATATTACTTACTCAGGGAGAACAAGCAAGCAAGTCTAGTAGCCTGAATTGACTTACAAAATTAAAAGCAATCTGGTAAGAAAAAAAAAAAAGGAAGAAAAGGAAAGCAAATGTGTTATATGATAGTTTCAGCTACATACATGCTCAGGAAGAGTTATACTGATATGAAACCCACAGATCCTCCTTAGTTCAAGAACCTGAAGAATGTTTCTAATTGAGGTTAGATTTCTTTTTTTCTTTTTGAGATGGAGTCTTGTTCTGTCACCAGGCTGGAGTGCAGTGGCGCGATCTTGACTCACTACAACCTCTGCCTCCCAGCTTCAAGCAATTTTCCTGCCTCAGCTTCCTGAGTAGCTGGGACTACAGGCTCCCACCACCATGCCCAGCTAATTTTTGTATTTTTAGTAGAGATGGGGTTTCACCATATTGGCCAGGCTGGTCTTGAACTCCTGACCTCATGATCCACCCGACTCGACCTCCCAAAGTGCTGGGATTACAGGCGTGAGCCACCATGCCCAGCCGAGGTTAAATTCTTGAAGATGTTAAGGGTGTTCAAAAGATAAACAAATTGTTATATTCAAATAAAGAAACTGCTGAGAAGCAATGCTTAAGTGGAATTTCTGTAATTTAAATTGTTTCTTTATTTTCTTTTTTCCTGCAGATGCCACACGATTAAATTGTTTCTTAACTGACATGTCTTAGATACACTATGCTCATAATTTTAATTTCTCTTCAATCAATACTCATTCGAACTTCAAGTTTCTCTACCTTCTACCAGTTTATCTGTCTAGTCATCAATATAAGCATAAGTGTGCCAACCAAAACTTCAGCTATTTTTTTTTTTTTTGAGATGCAGTCTTGTTCTGTCACCAGGTAAGAGTGCAGTGGCGTGATCTTGACTCATTACAACCTCTGCCTCCTGGGTTCAAGCAATTCTCCTGCCTCAGCCTCCTGAGTAGCTGGGACTACAGGCACCCACCACCACGCCCAGCTAATTTTTGTATTTTTAGTAGAGATGGGGTTTCACCATATTGGCCAGGCTGGTCTCAAACTCCTGACCTTATCCGCCCACCTTGGCCTCCCAAAGTGCTGGGATTACAGGCATGAGCCACCGCGCCCAGCCTCAGCTATTTTTTAAAAATCTTTTGTTATAGCTTTCTTATTATGCTTGACAAGGCTAGGTCTAATTTCAAATGTTCATATCCTACCTCAGGGGAAGGGTAAGAAGTAGAGCAGATACTAAAGAAAGACTTGTTATTGCCAGGTACTGAGATCACTGATTTGTATGTATTGACTTACTTGGCAGAGAAAAAAGCCTGTGAGTAAAGTGACATTATCCTTACTATATGAAAAAACTGGAATTCTGATAATTTTTATAAGCTACACACAACAGGTTCACCAAAACCCAGCCACACTCATATAACAGACACATTCAGGAAGCTAAATGTTGCTTTATTTGGGGTCTATTCAAATAAATCCTAAAGCAGATCTTATTTTGAGTAGAGTTGATCATTCCTTTTTTTTTGCTTTTTGCCCCGCCTTATCTTTCGTTACTGACTTTAAAACTTTTGAGTCATTGGTACTACTAATCAAAAAGCACTGCTTTATTAGAACCCTTACAAATACGGTATGGAGAGGGAGAGACTGAAATTACAAGTTAAAACAATGTTTTCAAAATCCCTGCTGATTTTAATTATCCATGCTTCACTTTGCCGCTCATTAGCATAAACATTTTTCCTCCTGAGTTTTGCTGACACTAACAAAGGTAGTATAGGCTTACCTGTATTTCAACTCACCTAACACATCACTGTTATGAGAGTTGTTTTTTTTTTCTTTCATAATAACACATATACAGAATGAACTATAGTATTTCCTACGCCACTCACAGGCACAGAGAATTGATGTCTCTTACAAAGTGAGAGGCTATTTTGCAAATATGTCATCAATAGCTGTTACTATATCACTTCCTCTAACTTCACTGACTTTGAGAAAGAAGAAATAAGTTTAACTGCATTCCATTTCAAACTAAAATGATACATGAAAATTCAGATTTATCCCCCAACAAAAGTTAGAGCTTTTTCCCCTAATATTGCCTGTTTTTAAAAAATGTTTCACCACAGAATCCCGATAAATTGGAATCTCATAAGGGGTAACATTTTTTGAAAACTTCCTATGTTCCAGGAACTCTCCCAGGCTTCACTGCTTTTTAACAAACCTATGCAGGAATTATCACTTTTATCCTTATTTTATAGAAGGGAGGAAATGAGGCTGAGAGAATTTAAGAAAATCATCCAGAGTCACTTAGCTATTAAGACATAGACCTAGCTGTTCACAATAGACAAGATACGGAATCGACCTAAATGTCCATCAACAGATGACAGGATAAAGAAAATGTGGTGTATATAAACATGATGGAATACTATTCAGTCATTAAAAAGAATGAAATAGCCCAGGCATGATGGCTCACGTCTGTGATCCCTGCACTTTGGGAGGCCGAGGTGCGTGAGCTTGAGTTCTGGAGCTCAAAACCAGCCTGAGCAACATGGCGAGTCCCTATCACTATTAAAAAAAAAAAAACTGAAATCCTGTCATTTGCAACAACATGATGAGCCTGGAGGACATTATGTTAAGTGAAATATGTCAGGCACAGAAAGATAAATACTGCATGTTCTCACTCACATCTAGGAGCTAAAATAAACTGAACTCACAGAAATAGAGAGTAGCAATATAGGTGTTAAAAGCTGGAAATGGGAGGGGACGGGGAAGACACAGAGAAGCTGGTGAGTGCACACAAAGTTACAGCTAGATGGAATAAGTTCCAGGGCTTTGTAACACTATAGGCTGAATATGGTTAACAATAATTTAGTATATATTTTCAAAGAGCTAAAAGTGAGGATTTTTAATGTTCACAGCACAAAGAAATGATCAATGTTAGAGGTGATGGATATGCTAATTACCCTGATTTGATCATTACACATTGTATATATGCACAGAAATATCATTCTGCATTTCGTAAATATGTACAATTATGACATGTTGAATAAAAATAAAGGTATAAACATGTAAATAAATAAAGGTAAGGAAGCACACGCCAAAAAAGAAAAGTACTGCTAGGTGTTGGATGCAGGTAGTCTGCAGAGACTGCTCTAAAGATCACACTCTTGGCCTTTTTGTTCTGTACTTATGAATGGCATGAGTGAGAATTTCTCACTTCCCTGATTCTAAGAAGGTCATTCCTCCCATTAAAAACAGATCTTGGGAGGAATGATCTTCTTAGAATCAGGGCGCCTGTAATCCCAGCTACTTGGGAAGCTGAGGCAGAAGAATCGCTTGAACCGGGGAAGTGGAGATTGCAGTGAGCTGAGATCACGCCACTGCACTCCAGCCTGGGCAACAAAAGTGAAATTCTGTCTCAAAAAAAGAAAAAAAAAGAGATCTTGATTTCCATGTTCTGAAGCCCACTCCCTGCCTATTTATGGTGCAGGGGTGGCAAAAAAAAATTTCACATCCGGGCTTTGAGAAAGCTCTCAGTGGTTCTCAGGTTTTTACCTCAGCTCACAAAGCCACCACACCTTCAGACCAGGTCATGGAAGGAACGTAGAATGTGTTATGTGAGAAAGACCACCCTTCTGACCCGAATAGATTTTTGTCATATCAACCACATAACCGGGGTTAAAAAAAAAAAAAAAAAGCCCACATCATCACATCAACTTTTCCAGTTAGGACCTGGAAGGTATGAAATAAACGTTAACTTAAAAAAAAAGTTTTAAACAGTGCCATTGAACTATAATGAAAAGAAAAAAGACTAGGGTAGTCCTATGTTCAATCCCTGTACTCTTTCACACCCTATTCTTGTTTCATTCTCCCTGGCCACCCTCATCCAGGCCTTCCCATCTTCCTGAGGACTCCTCATACAACTCTGACTTTAATGCTCTCTACTTCTGTGGCTCAAGAAGGTTTACTTGTTTAAAAGTACTCCATGGCCCCTCTTCCTAATTTAAATTTCCCTCTTCATCTACTCCATTCTCCCACCAGCCTGGAATTAGAAAAAGAAGGCTCCTCTATGAAGTGCTACTTCCCTTTCACTAGACCTTAGACTGGATAAGAAGACCTCCAAGTTTCATCCAACTAAAAGTTTATTATTAAACCACCCTATACTAAATAGTGAATCGAAATCAACTTGCTTAAAAAATCTCTGACGCCTTAAATGTGACGTAGGTATGCTCCATTTTTCTGTAGCCAATTAATATGTCTCAAAGGGAAGACTTTTCTTGACTACTGAAGTCAGGAAAACTTCCCCCCTAGAACGGCTCTGATTGGCAGATATTTTCTGAGAGAGGACAGCTGAGTTAATGGAGGCCTGTGGTCATTTTATGTCAATGGCTAGAATAGGTTGTTTCCTCTTCTCATTCTTGCTTTTATTTTCTATTTATTTTTGCCAGTACCTATGGCGACATCACACCTGCTACCCCCACAAATACATGCTAATGGCAGTATCCTAAAGGGACAGGAATCAGCAGAAAAGAAATGCACATGGTTGGATTTCTTACGCAACCCACTGATTGCATATGCCTGTAGTAATTTTTTTCAACAGAACTTGTCAAGTTAAAATTATAAATGACTTCAAGCTGCTGGTATCCATTTCATTTGGCTATTAGGGTAGTCAGGATGTCTAACTTAGGAAAGATAAAATGACAAAATGTCCCAGGAATCAATAGGTCTTCATTTTGTCTTGATTTTACTGAATAAAATCCACCTATAACTTGACTGCTTGAGGGCAAAGTCTCTTCTGTTTATTCTATTCTGTAAAATCAATTATTAGAGAAAAATCAAACCAAAAAAATAGATGAAACAATGTTACCTAGGTACAAATTTAAGCTATAAACTCTGAAGTAGAATATGCTTACTGTGGTTAAAAGACATAAACCATGTATAAATTTAGCAACAACTCATCATATTAGATATCGTGACCTTTGGCGCGGGCATTTTTCAGTATCATTTCAGATAGCACCAGTAAAGATGGCAGAAGTAATCTAATCCCTTAACACCCATGTCCCAAACAGAAGTGCACTTCTGAAATAGCCTCAGCAGAAGCAACATCTTTTCACACTTGCTTTTAAGGAACTAAGGCAATCTTTTAAAAGAAACAGTACATCAAGCATGATCAATGGATGAGGAAGAGTTTCAATACCAAGTCAGTGAATTAATAATACTATTGTATGTATCAAAACTCCACTATGAATCTGATAAATATGTGTAATTATGTGTCAATTAAAAAAATAAAACCTGCAACATACATGCATTGAGAGTGATGTCTTCACAGTTCAGAATGCAAAAGAAAGACTAACATTAATCAAAAGACTATTTGATATCATCCATCTTTAGCAGGAATCACATAAAATTGGCTCGTTGGGTTTTTTAATGATAAGCCAGCATACTAATTCTTCCTAATATGTGTTTGTATTTATTTATTTTACTGATTGATTGATTGAGACAGGGTCTCACTTTGTCACCCAGGCTGAAGTGCAGTGGTACGATCTCAGCTCACTGCAGCCTCCACCTTCCAGGCTCAAGCAATCATCCTACCACAGCCTCCAGAGTAGCTGGGACTACAGGTGTACACCACCACAACCAGCTAACTTTTTTATTTTTTGTAGAGAAAGGGTTTTACCATATTCCCCAGGCTAGTCTCCAACTGCCTTGGCCTCCCAAAGTACTGGGATTACAAGTTTGAGCCAGTGAACCTGCCCTAATATGTGTTTTTAAAGTGATCCTCATTCAGGATATAGGATTGCAAGCAATGTGCCTGGCTTCACCACCTTGTACCACAAAGAAACAGAAACAAGAAGTATAAGACAAACCACGGCTTAAAGGCAACCACAAAAATGCATAAAATGAATCACTCAGTTACAAATGGTTTACAAAATTCCTTCACCTTCATCTTTGAAAAAGAAATGCACTACACAGCCGGTATCACAAAATGTCCTAATGACATGGGAGAGGGGAAACAAGAGACTGATACTAGGTGGCTGCAAGTCTTTCAAGCCTGAAAAGAACAAAGCCATTCAGCAAAGTTATTTCCTGGCATCAATTTGAACTATGGGAAGTCACAGTTATAATGCAAAGGAAAAAAAAAAGAAAGTAAACTGAACACTTTATAATATTTGGAAACTTCATATGAATCTCATTTTCATGGCTTTCCTCCATCAAAATTTTTACGTAATACAAAGTAATACTTGATAAGTAACTAAACCTTGAAGAAATAAAACCAGGATTCAGCTGGGCCTTTTCTTTTCCATTTCCTTTCTCAGCTGCCTGCCTTCTAATAAGACAAACTTTTGGCAGGAACATAGAAGGTATCCAGACATTTCGATGAATTAGACAAGGAAAGTCTAAATGAAGAAACCCTGGCACTCATAAATGAAGCAGTCTTTTAAAAACCAAAGAGCCAAAACAGAGGCTAAATAATGCTTCCTGAAAAAGAAATTCACTTTTTAAAAAAGGAGATACACACAGTTCTCCAAGATCATTAAGGCAATGTTCTAAATTAGTATCTTTCAGATCAAACTGAGAAACTTCGCAAGTAATTTCTAAACAAAACCGTTAGTGCACACACTTCCCATAGACAGTTCTTTAGCAGATTTAGGTTGCATACTGTAATCAACACAAGTACAGTTACTTACTTGTTTCCTTCTGTAATGAGCAAACTGAGAAAGTCCTAAAACAGTTGCAAGAGCACCTCCTCCAACAAGAATCGTCCCTTTCACTGCCTTTTGAAATGCCATTTCTTAGCCTACAAAGAAAAAAAAAGAAACAAAAAGAAGTTAATTGGGATGGTTATCGCATAACTATCCCAATAATAAAAAGACACTGTGTAAATTATGAAACTATGTTAAACTAGAAAAGAAAACATAAAATAAGGAAATTACTAACATACCAATGTGTATACTGCAACTCAAAAGAAATAGCCAAAAAATCTAGACAAGGGGAATGAGTATGTAAAAGTGATTTTCTGATCTAGGACAGGAATTAAAGAAAGAAAAGCAAATGAAGAGACAACTGAGGATATTTAAACAGTATAAAGTCAAGAGAACTGTGAAAAGAAATGTCATTGGGTATTTGACAAAACTGCATGCTATACTTGCAAATTTGTTCAACACCTAATCCTCTCCTCAAGGAGAACCAGTAGAACAAGACAATAAACATCAGACTGCTTCAGGTTCTTTGGCAAGTGTTTAATTCAAATTGTGGTACAACTCCCTTCCCAAATTTTTCCCTTTCTAATGAAGTTTTCACTAGAACCAAAAGCCAGCACAGTTATATTTCTATCATTGAGTCGACCAGGCACAGTGGCTCATGCTTGTAATCCTAGCACTGTGAGAGGCCGTAGTGGCAGGTGCCTGTAATCCCAGCTACTCAGGAGGCTGGGGCAGGAGAATCACTTGAACCTGAGACGTGGAGGTTGCAGTGAGCTGAGATCGCACTGCACCCTAGCCTGGGCGACAGAGCTAGACGTCATCTCAAAAAAAAAAAAAAAAGAGTATACTTTACAGATAAGAAGTCAGAGAATACCATGCCTTAATGCTTTCACAAACTGACCAATTTAACCCGCTGTAATTCCTTTCGTTAGGGGAACTTAACAAAAAAAAAAAAAAAGTTTTCCTCTGGCCAGAGTTGCATGACACCAAAATTTTTAGAGAAAACCCTCCAGATCAAGCACTCACTGTATATTTGTGCTCATTGTATTTGTATTTTTTTTCTCTCTTTTTTTTCAGAGACAGAGTCTGGCTCTATCACCCAGGCCAGAGTGTAGTGGCTCAACTATAGCTAACTGTAAACTCGAACTCCTGGACAAGCGATTCTCCTAAGTAGCTGATACTGCCAATGCACACCACCACGCATGGCTAATCTTTGTTTCTTTCTTCCTTTCTTTTTTTTTTTTTGCCTGGAGAGACAAGGTCTCACTATGTTGCCCAAGCAATAGCCTTCCTTGGCTTCCCCAAGTGCTAAGATTACATCCATGAGCCACGATCCCATTGAATATTTCTAAAGTTCTGCATTGTCTTACCTCTCACCTTTCCTCACTTGTTTTCCACAACTGGACTGATAATGAAATTTTCTAAAGTTCTGTTGAGGGCTTAAAAATTATTCTTTAATTTTTTCAGAAACTAAAAAGATTGCATAAAAATGAAAATTCCACCAAAAATCCTTTTTTCCACTTTAACTCTGTTAAATGTAAAAAGATAACCCTGTGCTATCAACTAAAAAAATTTCTAGGGTTGAGTAATTTGATCTGCCTAAGACTTTCCTTTCGCAAAAGCAGGAAAACAGGGAAGCCACTACCCTATTTCCTTGTAGGGATGGAGCTCTGGCCTGTCTGCACAACACACTTTACATCCTACTGATATCTCACAACTCAAGAAGATAATTTATAATGAAGGTAGTTTTAACTTAGCATACTAAAAAAATCAGTATCTCAACAAAAATTATAATAAAGTTAAATATTTGGGTTCATATTGAATAAACTGTATCTATTATCATATTATCCTAAAGATTGTAATACAGTTGATAATTATGATTCTATAGAAAACTCATTTTGGAATACTATAAATTACTAAAATTTGGTGGAATTTAAAAAATTTTTTTCTTCTGATCTCATTCTGACAAACTCCTAAATTCTAAAATTTGTCTTTTTAATTAAGATTCTTCCCAGGATTAGAGTCTACAAGTTTGAGGTTGCAGTGAGCTGCAATTGTGCCTCTGCACTCCAGCCTGGGAGACAGAACAAGATCCTGTCTTTAAGAAAATGTCTAGCCTGGGTGCAGTGGCTCACACCTGTAATCTCAGCACTTTGGGACGCCAAGGCAGGCAGATTACCTGAAGTCAGGAGTTCGAGACCAGACTGGCCAACATGGTGAAACCCCGTCTCTACTAAAAATACCAAAAATTAGCCAGGCATAGTGGCAGGCACCTGTAATCTCAGCTACTCAGGAGGCTGAGGCAGGAGAATCACTTGAATCCGGGAGAGGGAGGTTGCAGTGAGCTGAGATTGCGCCATTGCACTCCAGCATGGACAACAAGAGTGAAACTCTGTCTCGAAAAAATTTTTAAAGATTCTTACCAGGAAAATATTTCACAAGCATGTACTCTGCTCCTGGAGGTCTCTTCTTTACCATCCCTTTGCTATATCAACCATCTTTTTCCCAAATTATGCAGGATAGTTGGTGTATGCTAGATAGGGGCCTCCATTCATCATTCTATCAACCCTAGGCAAAACCTTATATCCTAGGTTGCTGGGATAGTAAACACTGTAACTTAGCAGGTACCCATTTGTCATAGCTCACTATCACCAATCAAGGTACTGTAGTAAACATTCACATGGGTGCCTATCACACAGGGGAAGTCCTAGCAGCCAAGAGATAGCATGCTATCTCAAGACTAATTGGGTTACTCTGACAATTTTGGTCTCAAAAGGCAACTTCTCCCCAAAAGCTATACCATATTTTGTATAATACCATATTTTGTTGTTACTCCCAAAAGAAGGTCCTATTCTCAAACAATCACCCAAAACATTCAGTCCCTTGGCATTCGGGTTAATCTCTAAGGCAATGAAGAAGTCTCTAGCAGAGTATCTACTAGTAATCTTCTGCCAGGTAATATAAGAACTTTGTTTTAGGGTCAGGTGCAGTGGCTCATGACTATAATCCCAGCACTTTGGGAGGGTGAGCCAGGTGCATCATTTGAGGTCAGGAGTTTGAGACCAGCCTGGCCAACATGCTGAAACCTTATTTCTACTAAAAACACAAAAATTAGCTGGGCAATAGTGGCACACACCTATAGGCCCAGCTACTCGGAGCCTGAGACAAGAGAATCCCTTGAGACTGGGAGGCAGAGGCTGCAGTGAGCCGAGATGGTGCCACTGTACTCCAGTCTGGGCGACAGAGAGAGACCCTGTCTCAAAAAATTAAAAAAAAAGAACTTTTCTCTAATGCTGAAAGAAATTTAGAACTATATAAATATAAATCATGCTGTGGACAACATGTACCCATTTACCACTGTAAGAAGAAACGTTTTCACAATGATTACAAAGAAAAACAAGATTACTTCCTTCTAAGTAACAGCTTTACTAGGAAACTAGCAAAGAAGAGGACCAAAAATATACATAAATCTTTACTAACTTCTGCAATAAATGTTCGAGAAAGCCAGAGGGGGAAAAAAATATTTAAAAATAGAATTAGCTTATTTATTACAACTTCACATCCATGTTTTATAGCCTTTTAATTAAGTCACATATGTGCTGACTCAGGACTGGCTGCTGCATCGACAACAAACCAGAGCTAACTCTATTTCTTGCAAGGAGAACACCAGTTCAGTTAGCAAAACCTAAACAAATGGTGCTCATCTGAATATACCTGTGAGTTTATCAACTAACTGCCCACAAGGAATATACCATCTATTTGTAGGATTAAATATCAAAATGTGTCTTGGAACTCTGAACTCTGTCTTATAACTAGTTGTGCTATACTGAGTGTTATAAATAGTCTAGAAAAAAAAGCAAGATGCTATATCATTTTAATGTTGCAAGAAATTGACTCTGACTAAAAATTAAAGAAGGCTTCAGTGAAGACAGGATTTTGGAGATGGGTGTTGAAGGGAAAAAAAAGAATTTGGAGGGGAGTGAACAGGGAACATTATAGAGAAAGACAATTGGAGGAGAAAGGGGAGCATCACGGTACGTTCTAGGCATACAAGTAGTTATCCAGTTTGGCTGGAGATGGTATGCAGCTAGAAATGGGGTTTAAAAAGAAGTCCAGGGAGCAAGAGAGAGGAAGACTGTGTACATGTGAAGTAAGACATGTCTATATCCTGTTGGCAATGGGGAGAGAGACTGTAGATTAGGGAAGTAAGACATTTTGTCCAAGGTTCTATAAAGAGTATTCAAGCAGATTTTTGTGTTGAAGCTTACAAAGACAGAGAGACCAATTAGAGGGCAATCAAATAGACCTCATGTGAGAGGAGAACCTGGTTTAAGGCAACATTAAAGAGTGCAAATCTACAGACTGATGTTTTCCAAAAATCTCTAAGGACAGCACTCAATTAGAGAGGATGAAAAGACCTGACAACCAATTACAGGAGGCAACAGGAAGAGACTGAACACAATAAGGGGTTTTAGTTTGGGCAGCCGAAAAATGGCCCCAACATTTCAATATTAAGATCTAGAAAGAGAAGCAGGTTTAAGGAAGAAGAGAAGCTGAACTTGCAACTAAGAAAACTGGAGATCTTGGCAGGGTGCGGTAGCTAACGTCTGTAATCCTAGCACTTTTGGAGGCTGAGGCGGGTGGATCACTTGAGGTCAGGAGTTTGAAACTGGCCTGGCCAATATGGCGAAACTTTGTCTCTACTAAAAATACACACACACACACACACACACACACACAAAATTAGGCAGGTGTGGTGGTGGGCGCCTATAATCCCAGCTATTTGGGAGGCTGAGGCAGGAGAATCACTTGAACCTGGGAGGTGGAGGTGGTTGTGAGATCACACCATTGCACTCCAGCCTGGGCAAGAAAAGTGAAACTCCAACTCAAAAAAAAAAGAAAAGAAAAGAAAAAGAAAATTTGAGATCTTGACAGAGCATCTACTCACAGAAAACAGAAAACATATATAGATACGTGGGTCTAAAACTCTGAAGAGTAATAGGTACTCAGGAAACTTTTGCCTAGAACTGACAGTTTTAATTGCTACACAATAAAATGTACTTAGTGCTAGGCAAACAAAAACTAAATTTGCCACTTCTCAAAGTTTGCTGACCCTTGTTTGTAGCTGACTGCTGCAACCTATCTGGCTCGGCTGAATTCTTAGATGTCCTTGTAGGGCTCCCTGTATAGATGGAGTGACTTAAACAAAGAACAATCACATCCTATTTCACATAAGTCCCTGAGTGCACCCACCCCTTCTGCCTCTTCCCATTCATAGGCAAGGCAACTATGCATAAGCAAATTTACTCCAGAACCAGACTGCACTTCCTGACCTCTGAAATGTCTTTAAAAAGTACTCATTCTCCTCCTCATCTTCCTGTCTTATCTTCTCTCTTGCAGCAGGCTTACTTATCAAAATATAAACTTAGCACAAGTAAGAATCAGGCAAATAGGCTGGGCCAGTGGCTCATACCTGTAATCCCAGCAATTTGGGAGGCCAATGCAGGAGGACTGCTTGATGTCAGGAGTTCAAGACCAGCTTGGACAACAAAGCAAAACTCCATCTCTAAAAATTTAAAAATTAGCAGAGCATGGTGGAGCACACCTCTAGCTCCTGTTTCTCAAAAGGCCAGGGTAGGAGGATCACGTGTACCCAGGAGGTTAAGGCTTCAATCGGCCATGATCATACCACTGCTATCTAGCCTGGGCAACACAGCAAAACCCTGTCTTAAAAAATATATAAAATAAAATAATTCAGATGTTTAAAAAAAGAATCCATGCAAATGGATTTATCACTCCTCTGTGGAATAAGCCCTGGGTCCCTTTGTCAGAAGCCAGTGAACCAGAGCAACTCCATCTTGAATAGGAACTGAGTAAAATAGGCCACCCCTTGTTTAGCATATAATCAAGAAATAACCATAAAAATGGGCAACCAGAGAGAGATCCAAGATGGCCGATTAGCAACAGCTCAGGAATGTAGCTCCCAGTGAAAGCGCAGAGAACGAGTGGACGCCGCACTTTCCGACCAATTTTTGTAGCCCACAGACCGGGAGATTCCCGGCAGAGGAGCCAC
>CAUYQU010085889.1:0-17901 GCA_963574635.1 Cheracebus regulus
GTACCCCAGAACCTAAAGTATAATAATTTTTTTTAAAAAGTAAGTACTGAGGATAGTCAAGCCATAGGAGTGGTCCTGCATTGCTGGTGGGAATGTATTGGTCCAACAGCTTGAGAAATCTGTTTGGCAGGGTCCAGTAGAGGTAAATATATGCACACCCCATGACCCAGCAATGTCACTCCTGAGGACTGATCTCTCAAAATGGCATACGTATCTTTACTCACACAAACATTAAAGTGTTTATAGTAGCACTATTTGTAACAGCCCCAAATGGGAAACAACCAAAAGGCCCATCAACATAGAATAAATAAATTGTGGCATTTTATATACTATTTGGTTGTAGGTTGCACATCCTCACTGCTGAATAGAATACTATTCTTGCTGTTGAATACTGTTCAGCAATGCGGATGTACAACCTACAACCAAATGCAAGTACACAGAAGAATCTCACAAACAGCACTGAACAAAAGAAGACAGACCCAGGGTTCTGCCTGATTCCATTTATGCAATGCACAGAAACAGGAAAAGCTAACTCAGGCTGTAAGAAATAGGAGAGATGGGGCAGTGCCTGGCAGTGGGCCCCAGATAACTTCCTTGGGCTGGTATGTTCACTTTCCCAAACTGGGTCCTGGTTACATAGGGATATTCAGGTTGCAAAATTTCACTCAACTTGTAAACTTATAATATGTGCATCTTTCTATGCATATATGCTATTTCAAGAAAACATTTTTTTTTTACATTCCTGGAACAAAATCATTCTGAGAATAATTATCTCATTCATAATGAGTTGAATGAGATTTCAATGGCCAAGAGAATGGTGCATTCCTATCCCAATCTGGCCACAAACTTGCTGTGTGCCCCCAGCCCATTCATATCACATCTACACCTCAGCTTCTTCGTGGGGACAAGATCTAAATATGTGTGTAAAAGCCAAAATGAAAGTGAGTTATTGGAGGAAGAGGAGGATTATTAGGTTGAAGTAACAGTTAGGGAGGAACATGTAATTTCAGTTTGAAATATTCTCTCCTGGGGGCTCTCCCCAGGCTAGGGAAGTTGAGAAGCCCTTTCTCTCCAAGAAAGCCAATTTCCCCTTCCTCACTTCATCCAGTGACCTCTGCCATTGCCATGTGGGGCCTATAAAGTATAGAGATATTCTTCTTGGTTCCTTGATCTCACTCGAGATTCATTCCAAGCCTTTTACTGATGACTGTTCCAATCCCTTAATTACCTTCCCTTCCCCTTAGTCCATCCATTAGTTCTCTTGTGAACACTTTTGCTCATGCATATTTCTCTTTGCTTATCAGACCTCTGAAGGCTGGAAGTGAACATAGTTCTTGCCAACATTAGCCTCCTGAGGCTTCTAGGACTTTGAGTCAATTAACTCCACGAGGTGTGGAGAGTGTGCAAACTTTGCATCACTCATCCCTGGGAGGTTTGCAGAACTCATGAATGAATCCCAGGAGCTTCCCTGCCCTGGCTGTTGGGACCTGTTCATATTGTTCTCAGTGAATATGAGTCACCTGGAATTTCAGACTATCCTTTCTCTCACTGAATTTCTTAAGAATGTTGCTTTGTGTATTTTGAAGATATGATTTCAGCTGTCTACTGAATCTGTATATAATAATAATGTGTTGAATAAAACAATGAAAGGAATAGCAAATTATATCAACATCACATATTATAAGTCAGAACCTCTGCTATAAATTCAATATTTCAGGAAGTTAAGGTTTCTGATACAGCTGAGCTGTGTTAGTAACAAAAATTTCAGGAAAATGGGTCAGAGCTTCCCTCAGCCATCCATGCATCCATCCATCCATCCATGTATCCATCCATTCATCCATCACTCACACATCTGTAGGGTCTATGATGAGCCACGTGCTGGGATAGACACTGAGGCTCCAGAAGGGAAT
Organism: Cheracebus regulus; assembly: GCA_963574635.1. NCBI lineage: Eukaryota > Metazoa > Chordata > Mammalia > Primates > Pitheciidae > Cheracebus > Cheracebus regulus. Next base: position 1,911 of record CAUYQU010085889.1, read on the forward strand.
GGGATCCATCCCCTGGAATAAGGACCTTATGCTATGCCAGAGACAGGCATACACTCCTGTAGAGCAAAGTGGTGTGAGCTTCACCAGTATGTGCATGGTCCACAGGAAGCTTAGGAAATGTGCAAAGTGTGCTTTGACTTGTTTGGGGTTAAGTCCAGGGCAGGAGATGACGGTGAGGGAAGTATCACAGGGCAAATGACATTACACCTGGGTGCTAGTGTTTGAAAAAAAAAGTTGGCTGACTGGAGAAGGGTGGAAAGGCATCTCAGACAGAGAGGGCGCCCCTCAGCAAGGTGTGTAAATGCCTCTGGGCATGGGGCTGGCAGAATGATGAGTTATCTAACACCAAGCAATCAAACCTGACTTGGGCGGAACATAGAAAAGGGTGTGTGGCTGGGATCAAGATTGAGGTCCAGTTGCCAGGGGATGAAGTTTCAACTTCAAACTGAAGCATCGGAACTTCATTCTGAAAGCTGTGGGGTTTGAAAGAGGAGACGATGTGGCCTCATGTGCCTCTCTGATAGTTTGAACAGGTGACTGTGTAGGCATGGAGTAGATGTGGGAGAGGCTGAAGACTGATATCTGGATAGAGGATCCTTAGAACTGTGTAGGTCAGGTTCAATAGAGACCTGACATAGCAAAGACAGAGGGTAAGGGCAGGAAGACCACAATGATCATGTGTTCTCTAATTAGGATTAATAACATTCATCATCTTATCAAAATTCTTTCTAGTGCCAGACAGTTATGCCTCGAAGGAAACAGAATTGAAGATGGGATGTTCACTGGGACTGTGTCTTGGAAAAGCACCAACTTCTCAGATAAAATAAGGTCAGCTGTCAACATTCAACTCTTTGTTTTAAAAAAAATTTTTTAAATTCTCTTAAGACCTTCAGTAAGAGGAAATAAAAACGTCAGTCTTATTACATCAAGGAGAGCCTAGAATATCAAATTTTGGCCTAAGATTTGAATCTTTCAAAATAATATTTAATAATTTTACATCCTGTAAAAATCGGGTTATGAGTTGAATCATGTCGTTCACAAAAGATCTGTTGAAGTCCTAACCCTGGGTACCTGTGAATGTGACCTTATTTGGAAATAGGGTCTTTACAGATGTAGTTAATTAAGATGAGGTCATACTGAATTAAGATGAGCCCTAAATCCAATGAGGCACTGGTGTTCTTATAAAGAGGCCATATAAAGACCCACAGGGAAGAGCGCCATGGGAAGACAGAGGCAGACATCGGCATGATGCATATGCAAGCTAAGGAAAACCAAGGCCTCCTGGCAGCACCAGAAGCTGGGAAGAGGTAGGGGACAGATTCTTGCTCACTGCCCTCCAGTAGGAACCAACCTTGCCGACACCTTGATTCTGGACTTCCAGAACTGTGAGACAATAGCTTGCAGTTATTTTCAGCCACTCAGTTTGTGGAACTTTGTTTTGGCAACCACAGGAAATGAACACATGGAGAGCGCATGAATGCAAGCTGGTGTTCAGTGGGAGGGGAGTTGGGTGTGGGGAGAGGACTCAGGGAGGGGGAGGCAGGAGGCACGCACACACATTTGGGGATTTCTCCTGGAGCAGGAAAAGTTACACCTGGCATTTTCTATGTGGGGTCAAGGTCCCCAGAAGGCCAATGAGGATATCCTGGGCTCAATGAAGTGTGTGGGAGGGCTGAGGTTATGGTGCTTTCAAGATGACAGCATGAAGTTTTCTTGCCATCACCTACCTCACATCCTTCTTGGAGCAGGACACTTAGCACCTACCCCCAGTCCCAGTGGGGAACGTGGCCAACACCAAGCTAGGCCAATGGAATTGATTCTCTAGGACGTCAGAGTAAAGAGGCAAACTGTCCCTGTCATACTGCCAGAGTTATGTAGTAGGCAGTAGCAGTACAATCAGAAGAAAGCTTCTCTGCCAGGTCAATGCTTGGTTCTGAGGTTGGACCAGCATGGGCCATTTTCCTTTCTCACCACTGTGGCGCAAACTGAATTGGTCCCCACTGATTTGCCTTATTCCTGCCTTAGGAGCTCGTCTCTGATTTTTAGGTGGGCACAGGTTGCCCAATATTAAGATTATACTTCCCAGACCCTCTTGCCATGTGGTCAGATGACTAAGTTCTGGCCACAGAAGTGTCCTCTGAAACTTCCCAGAAAGGTCTTCAAAGGAAGAGGGCTGTCCTTCTAGGCCCCTCCTCCTTCCCACTGGCTAAAATGCAACATTTTGGCTGGAGCCCAGGAAGCTCTCCTGAACCACGCAGCCACAAGCCAGGTTTGGCAGAGCAGAGGTCAGAGAAGGAGCCTGGTCCCTGATGGTCAGGAAAATCCACATGAGCCTCCAGTGTCCACCGAGGGACTTGCTCTCCTGGGAAAGAAGTGAGCTCCTGTCTCATTGCCCTTGGTTTCCTCATGTTCCACTGAAGCTAGTCCTGCCCAACATACTTTCTTCCTAGGAAGAAGCTAAAAGACTTGAATCTCTTCCTTGACTCGTCAGCCTCACTGAAAAACTGGAGGAAACTGGTTGGTAGAAGCTGAATGAGAGAATTCAGAAGCAGGATCCTGACGTAGGATGGAGGAATTAAGTGAGAAAAGAGGAAGGGAGAGGGAAATGACTACAGCAAAGAGTCCCTTCTACCCTCCAAGACACAGACAGAGAGGCAACATGAAGGGAAATATTGGGACTCACTGCAGCATCCTGTAGACCTGGACGATTAGCACCCACTGATCACCCACCAATGAGATGTTCCTCTGGCTGCAGAGTGAGTCTTCCTGACCTTCCAAAACGAAGGACACAGAGAAGGGTTGATATTCACAAATCACAGCTCAGAGGGGAAACTGCTTTGGAGAGGGAGCACATGGTGAGTCCTGCTACCTCTGCTGCTTTGAAACTATAGAGAGGTGACTTGTCTGAGATCACAGAGGAAGCAAATGGCTGCGTGGGAACTGGTGTAGAATAGAGCACAGTAATCTAGTCCTTGGATGCCTGTTCCATCTCTGGTCCATGCCAGGCTGCCCTGCCTGTTGCCAGGTCCTTATTTCTCACCTTCCTGCTTTTGCATACACTATTTTCTCTGCCTGGAATTCCCTCCTTCCCTTCTCCTCCTCTAAACTTGGTTGCAGGCAATGGGAGCTGAATAACTAATAGAATAGAAAAGGTGTTGATTCAGATGAGCCAGTAGGATGACTGAGGAAACAGGCTCCAGGCCTGACTTCCAGAAGCAACCCCACGGCAGTGCTGGACTGGACTGAGAAGAAACCACTCCTTCTACTGCCACAATCACCTACTCCACCACCACCACTGCCATAGAACGAGATTCCTGCCTGTCACCTTGTGTCTTCTGCCATGGAGTGAAAGTCTAGCATGGATGGGTTAGATTGGTCATGTCTAAGTCACATACCTGGGGCCAGACTTCAAAAGAGCCTTGGAAGGTGACCTCTAGTTTTGACCGTGAGAAGGTGAAACTCAAGGTATAAGAATTCTAAAAATATACATTGACTATATCCCCCTCTCTCTTTAGTCTTTCTTCCTGGTGACGTGAGTAATTCCCCAGGACTTGGCTATAAATACCACCGTTTCTGGTAATTTTTCTTTCTTCATCTTTGTTTATGTGGGGCTATAGGCTTAGGTGTGTCTATCTTAGGTTGGGTTTCACTAAAGCAGTCCCTGAGATGAGGACTTGTGTGTGAGTAATAATTTATGGACTATGGACATGCTCCCAGAAGAGGAAGAAAAGGGAAGAAGCTCCCAGGAAAAGAAGGAAAGGGAAGGGAAAGGGAGAAATTTTAGGCAAAGTCCTAAAGAAGGTAAATTCTGAATTGTCCCAACCTAAGACAAAGGTCTGGGCTTTTCTATTTCCAAAGTCATCAGTTGCAGACTAAGGATCACTAATCCTTCCAGCCTCCTGAGTCTAAGGAGGAAAAGTGGCTCCAATAGACCAAGAGCTGTTCTCCAAGTAAGAGTGTCAGGCCCTGGCTGAGAAAGGGGTGCACTGTGTGGTATAAGGGGTCTCCGGGCATTTGGGTGAGACCAACAGTCTCTGCTACAGTATACATGAATTAAGACATATGCATTCATTCATTCCTGTGTTCATTCATTCACTCATGTATCTTCTCCACTTGGCAGTGGATTCCATAGGAGCAAGCAGCATGGCTCTCTCATCTCAGAGCCTGCTTGGCAGGTGCCCCATGAGCCCCAAAGAAGAAGAGCGGGGTGGAAGTGTGATTGTACTGAGGGTCCTGCAGCCCCTCCCCTTTTGCAGGAATCCCCCCTTTTGCTGAGTCATGTGGTGCAGCCATCAAATTACAATGTGATTATGTTGGAATTTTTAAGCCAAGAGAAAGAGAAAAAAGTTAATGAATCAACGACTTTAATAGACTTCTAGGCACTCACCCAACTCATTCATTAGTGAGAGAAGTAGACCCTGTAAGCAAAGATACTATTCCCAGAAGCAGTTCCCTGCTGAAAAGGAAAAAGAGGAGCCAGGGGCCTTGGCCTTGAAGAAGTGGCAGAGGCTGGAAATGGTAGGGCTTCTGGAAGCCAAATGGCAGAGGAGATGCCCAGGACAGACCACCTGTCCTCCAGGAGCTCAGAGAACCTGGAGACTGCATTGCTCCTTCCAGGTGACCCTCTGGGACCTTGTCTGGAAAAGGTTTGCTGCCAGGAGAGGCAGTCACGAACAGAGATGGGGAAGCGGTGGGGAGGAATACAGGGAAGGCAGAAAGATAGCACAAACAGGTGAGAGCAGTGTAAAGACCAGGAGGCCAGGGTTGTGAGCAAATCTTTTTGGTTTTGTTTTATTTGTGTTTGTTTTGTTTTTCTGTGGTTGCTATTATTACGAATATTTGTCCCTGTTAAGGCCGAGGTTATTTTAACGACTGAGCCTACTCTATAAACAGCCAAGGAGGCAATAAATGTCTCCCCAATGTTGACTTTTTTTCTTCAGTTCATTCTCTTTACACAAACAAGCCTTGTGAGCAAGGTATTCATTTCTCTGACTTTTCTTCTCTTGTGACCACATCAACTCCAGTGGCCACTCACCCTGTCCAATCCCTGGAGTCTCACACGACCAATGAGAGTGGTCGCACCTCTTTGCCTGCCTCTCAGGAATGCCGCATGCTGTGAGACCCAGATGATAACACAAATAAGGAGACTATCATTTACTAAGCAGGGTGTGTGTCACTGAATCTCACCAAATTCCTAAAATCACTCTAAAGGTAGATATTACTATTCCCAAAATGAAGAAAATTGCCAGGCCAGGCACAGTGGCTCACACCTGTAATCCCAGCACTTTGGGAGGCTGAGAGAGGCTGACATGCCAAAACGCTGTCTCTACTAAAAATATAAAAATTAGTCAGGCGTGGTGGTGGGCACCTGTAATCTCAGCTACTCAGGAGGCTGAGGCAGGAGAATAACTTGAGCCCAACAGACGATGCTGCAGTGAGCTGCGATTGCACCACTGCGTTCCAGCCTGGGGAACAAAGGGAGACTTATCCTCCAAACAAATAAATAAAGAAAAATTTAGAAAATGTCTGAGGCCTCCAGATTCAGAGAAATTTCTTTTTTTAAGTGACTCCTTAAAATACCTTCTACATTTCCAGTTGCCTCTAAGATATAGCCACAACTTGTCAGCATGAATCCCAACCCCTGCAATCAAAATCTAGCTTCTGTCTACCTTCCAGTATGTTCAACTCAGACCACCCACGGCCTGCCCCAATCCTATATACCTCATAGCTGGTCATTGAATTTTTTTCTCTCCCTACACACACTCCTGAAGTTTCACAATTCCAGGATTTTTTTTTTAATGTTGTGTCTCTATCTGAAATGTCTGAGTTTTAACTTCTCACTTTTCAAGTCCTGCTGGTCATTAATTAGAGGAATGCTTTAGAATTAAATACCTGGATTTAACCCAAGTTAAATACTCAGAATACTCTGTATCAGTGAAGATTCTGAGGTTATGGTCCTGATTTAATGATCCAGTTTTAGAAGTGGGGTTTGGGAATCTGCAGTGTTAATAAATTATCCAGGTGATTTCTATGTTCAGCACAATTATAGACCTAAGCTCAGTAGATTCTAAGTTCCATGCGGACATGTTCACTTTTATACACAGTATCTGGCAAAGAGGCTAGAAGAGGAGATACTGAACATTTGAAAAGCCATTACAATGAATTGTCAGTGCTCACTAGGCACAAATGTATGTGAGCACAACTGTTGGATGGAAAGATGGATGAGTTGTGAACAGATAAATGGATGTAACTAATTGCCCAGTACTGCTACCCCTTCATCCTAGAAAATGTCTCTGACCCTCCATGCCCAGAGGCACCACTGACCCTCAATGGCCTTCCTCATGCTCCCCACACCTCCTTGATTGGATCATGAGAGCTTTCTGCCTCCTTCAGTGGTCTGTGAGTTCCTTGAGGACAGAGAACTTGTGCCTTATTTTTCTCCGAATCTCAACACTTACCTGAGGTCCTGACTCAGAGTTATTTTTCAATAAATATTCAGTGAATCAAAGCTGTGATTAATAAGCTATTAACTGAACAGATGAACACATGAGTGCATGAGGAGGGATCTGGGTGAAGAGACAGACGTGGGGCAGTCAGATGGGAACAGGGATCCTGAGACCTGCAGTGCTGTCTGCACTTGGCAAAAGGAAAGCACCTCTCTTCCTGCCCAGTCCCCAGAGCTGGGCACAGAGGAAGCCTCCATATGGGGAAGTGAAGACAGAATGTCTCTGGGAATAAACAGATTTAAGAAGAAGAGGATGTCCTCAATGAGCTGGCAGAGGAGGGGTGCTGTTGGCAATGCCCAGCTCCACCCCCAGCCCCAGTGTACTTTCTAGAAGTAAAATTCAAGGGCTTCAGAAGGCAGAAGGCTGTAGAGGAAAAAGAGGGCATGAACTTGGAAATCATACAGACCTGGATGAGAATGCCAGCTGCTCTACCAACCAGCTCTGTGATTTGGGGCCTCTAGTTTCTTATATGTAAAAATGAGCCCAAGGCGATTTTCCTATGCCCTTCATTCACTTGCCTTTGGTTGGTATGGCTGTGCGCTCCAGTTTAGCTCAGGGGAGTCCCAGGGGATGCCTGTTATACTGGGAAAATTATTAATGGCACCTTTTTCAGCCTCAAAGGTACCCTAGCTTGCAGAGTAAATTATATGGACAGTGCATCCTTGACTCCCTCTCCTGCACCCCATCTTCAGGTTCTGAAAGTTAGTAACCACCTTTCTTTTGAAGCTTCTCCTCTTCTAGCAAAGCATCAGCAAGGCGATGGTTCAGAGCACAGACCCAGTGCCAATAGATCTGAATCCAGATCCCAGCTCTTCTACTTAGCAACTGAGCCATGGTTCCCTCAACTGTAAAATGGACATGATGATTCATTCTTTCCTCTTACAGTCACTAGAGTCACAAGGACATTTAAATGAAAGGGCACAAGTCAGATAGTTGGTACAGTGCCTGGTTACAGGAAATGCTCAGCCATTCTCTCTCCCCGACTTTCTCCCTCTTTCCTAATCCCCCCAAGGAAGGAGGTAAACTAGAGAACCCCTTGAGATCCCAAATTGAGTGATGTTATGTCTGGAAAGTCCTGAACATTTTAGAGGACATTTTAGCCATGGATTACAGTGAATTCTAGTACTTTTCCTAAAAGATAGATGCAGTGACAGAGAAAACAGCTATGCTCTCATAACACATAGTGTCTCCCACCAAAAGCAGGTCTAACTAGAAAGGAGAGAAAGAGAGAGAGAGTTAACCTTGATTTGGTAAGGTCCAAACCTTTTCTCTCTTTTCTGCTGGACTCAGAGGTGGAAGGATTTTCATCACTTTGCTCTTCACAACAGGCTATCTAGAATGGAAGCCAACACAGAGAGGAAGGCAGAACAAAGAGATGGAGAAATATGGGCCCTCATAACATTACTGGAGACCCTGGATCCAGCTGTGTCTGAAGCCAGTTCTTGTACTTTACTATTATGAGGGCTAATAAACTTTCTGTTGGCTTATGGGGTTGGTTTTCTGGTCACCTTTACCAAAAAATCACCAGATTAATAGGCCAAGTTAAGAGGGTGGTTATTAGAGAGCAGGTACAAGCCACTTCAGGGACTAGTCTGAACATGTGGAGTATATATTTTTCTTGCAAGTGACTTTTTTCTATGGATGGCAGTGGGGAAGAGCCAGATCTAATTTAAAAACCAGGAACAACAGACAGCAGCAGGTGACATAAACACATACAAGGCACTGCCTGGGCCATGAAAAATCCCAAACATATGTTTAAGCATTTCTAGAGTTAAACCTTCAGGAGTAAGTCTCAGAAAAGAAATAATCACAAATTAGTGGCAGTACTAGTATTAATTGAGCTCCAATTTTCAATACAGACAGAACAAAAAGTGAGTCTGAAAGTGATGCCTCTTTCTGAAACTCCCCCCGACGGAGATGTAGCAGAAAATGAAGGTCTGCTGGCCAGGGCACCCAGATGGGGCTGCTTTCTGTAATTCTACAAAACCTGGCTTCCTATCTGCACTGCCCAACCTGTATCATGAAACCACTTAAGCAAAGGCCGGTAGCAGGGAGGGGAGGGTGGAAACTGAGTATCCAAGGTCTGAGTTACACAGACCTTTCTCCAAACCCAGCTCTGCCATTTACATGTATGTAACCTTGGGGATCTTACTGGACTCTAAGCCTTGACTTCAACCACTTCAAAATGTAGATATCATCCAACTTACTGGATGAGATTATTTATGTAATATTTTTAAGCCAGTTCCTGGAAAGTAGTAAGCAATTTATTAGTTATTAGTTATTACTGTTAAATATTTTTTAAAAAGATGATAATATTAAATTTTAAAAATCAAAATTGGGCCAGGCATAGTGGCTCACACCTCTAATCCCAGCACTTTGGGAGGCTGAGTCGGGTGAATCACTTGAGGTCAGGAGTTCAAGACCAGCCTGGTCAACACGGTGAAACCCTTTCTCTACTAATAACACAAAAAAATAGCCAGATGTGGTGGCACATGCCTGTAGTCCCAGCTATTCAGGAGGCTGAGGCATAAGAATCACATGAACCCAGGAGACGGAGGTTGCAGTGAGCCAAGATTTTACCACTATACTCCAGCCTGGGCAACAGCGTGAGACTCTGGCTCAAAAGAAGAAATCAAGATTGACAAATTTTAGACAGTTTGATTATTATTGCAATTGAAAATTAGCAAAGAAAGCAAGAAAATAAAGGTATGTCCATTAATAAGCAACTGGCATTAATAGAGCCTACGTCTTAACAATGGTTATCTTTTGTAGGTAGAATCATGGGTGGCTTTATGTGTTTCTTTGGCTTTTTTTTTAAGTTTCAAACATCTTAAGTCATGCTTTCATAATAGATAAAACTGATTTTATTTTTAAGAATTGCCATTTTTTTCCTCCCTCTTATAGAGATAGGGGGCCTCCCTAGGACCTTACTTTTCTATGTAACTCAATATAGCTTCCCCACTGGACAAAGACCTTGCTTTAGGATTCCATGCTAGACTTGTAGGAAGCACCAAATAATTAATAACACCACCCCATGGCACTTACCCTTCCTGGAGCAACTCTGATCCCTACAGGGGACTAAGCTATGTCCAGGCATTATCTCATTGGAGCTTCACAACAGCTATGAGGCAAGGATTATTACTACCTCTACTTCAAAGACAAGGAAACTGAAACACAGGCAGTCTAAGTAATTTGAGAGTATGTTGAATTCCTCTCCCACACTTGTAGTTCCCATCTACAGGAGAACAGAGAGAGCAGAGAGGAGAGATGAAGGGAGACTAAAGAGACATTTGAAGAGACTGACACACCTGACAACATGGGCTTGCTGGCCAGGAGGAGAGTATGTAGATATTTTTTTTTCTTGGCAAATGGTATCCATTTGTTTTTGAGACAGAGTCTCTCTCTGTAGCCCAGGCTGGAGTACAGTGGCACGATCTCGGCTCCCTGCAACCTTCACCTCCCAGGTCCCGGTTCAAGCAATTCTCCTGCCTCAGCCTCTGGAGTAGCTGGGATTACAGGCATGCACCACCATGCACAGCTAATTTTTGTATTTTTAGTAGAGGTGGGGTTTCACCATGTTGGACAGGTCTTGAACTCCTGACCTCGTGATCCACCCACCTCGGCCTCCCAAAGTGTTGGGATTACAGGCATGAGCCACTGCACCTGGCTAATTTTTTTTTTTTAATAGCAGAACCGAGGCATGATTATGTTGCTATTCTGACAAAGGGCTAATATCCAGAATCTACAAGAAAAAAACAAACTCATACAAAAGTAGGGAAAGGATATGAACACTTTACAAAAGAAGACATCAATGAGGTCAACAAACATATGAAAAAATGCTCATCATCACTGGTCATTAGAGAAATGCAAATCAAAACCACATTGAGATACCATCTTACAACAGTTAGAATGGCGATCATTAAAAAATCTGGAGACAACAGATGCTGGAGAGGATGTGGAGAAATAGGAACACTTTTACACTGTTGGTGGGAGTGTAAACTAGTTCAACCATTGTGGAAGACAGTGTGGTGATTTCTCAGGGATCTAGAAATAGAAATACCATTTGACCCAGCAATTCCATTACTGGGCATATACCCAAAGAATTATAAATTGTTCTGTTATAAAGACACATGCACACGTATGTTCATTTCAGCACTGTTTACAATAGCAAGGACCTGGAACTAACCCAAATGTCCATCATCAATAGACTGGATAAAGAAAATGTGGCACATATATACCATGGAATACCATGCAGCCATAAAAAATGATGAGTTTGTGTCCTTCATGGGGACATGGATGAATCTGGAAACCATCATTCTCAGCAAACTGACACAAGTACAGAAAACCAAACACCGCATGTTATCACTCATAGGTGGGTGTTGAACAATGAAAACACATGGACATGAGGGGAGCATCACAAACTGTGGTCAGTAGGGGGTAGTAGGGGAGGGACAGTGGGGGATGGGGAGGGTGGGGAGGGATAATGAGGGGAGAAATATCAGATGCAGGTGATGGGGGGATGAAGGTAGCAAACCACCTTGCCATGTATGTACCTATGCAACAATCCTGCATGATCTGCACATGTACCCCAGAACCTAAAGTACGATTTAAAAAAAAAAAAAAACTCCTTCCTGCTGCTGTTTGGAGACTGAGCAAAAATGTGAGCAGAGAGCTTGTGAAAAAGAAGCCAGAATCTTGGGAGTAACAGAGGGAGAGAAGAAGCTCCCCATTGAATGGTATGGCCCTTTGTAAATGTTTGATCCCAAATCTTATACATTTCTACCAGGCTTGTGCTCTCCTGACCACCTCTGCCACAAGCCTCTGATTCACCAGGTGAGCTCACTTTAGAGCTTGAGTTTTTTACACTGCATGGACCCAAATGAACATTCTATCTGTGTCCCGAATTTCTACAGTGAATGTGCTCACAGTTTTACTCACAGCCACACCCAGGTGTGACTACTCTAGAGGTTGGATGGAGATAGAGGAATCTGCATCTTAGCAGCCCAAATCCTTCAAAATTTAGCATTCCACATGCTTAATTCTTTAAAAGAAAGAAAGAAGAGAAAGGAGCAGGGTCGGGAAAAAGAGGAAGGGGAGGGAGAGAGGGAGAAATCCCCAAGCCTTCCACACAATTCTAACTTCAGGTTCCGGCAGTGTGTCTCCTTTTCCTGCTTGTCCTTTCTTCCCTTACCATCCTCCATTATTCTTCCTTTCTCATTCAGAGCATAAACCAAATTGTTCCCATTTCCAGGTGTGAAGCATCCTGTTTCTCTGCAACCCACAGGCTGGGTCTCCTTTGCATACCTAAGTCAGAGGCTCATAGCCATGTAGCCTCCAGCCGCCCAGGAACAGACCCAGGCTGAGTTCTCTCCTCTTGGGGCCTCATGGATGTTCATTTATTTTTCCTCCTTTAATGCTTTCTGCAGATTCTTATCTTTCATGTATCAAATAAACTATCACCTCCTCAGAAACGCCTCCTCTGGCCAAGGTGGCTGGTGAGGATCCCTCCGTCCTCTATATCACCACATTCTATGAGTTTCTTTTATTGTACTCATCACCATTGACATTATGCATTTACTTATTTCTTATCAGTCTGCTCCTTTGGGTCAATGAGTCCCAACCTCGCCTGCGCATTGGTGTAACCTGGGAAGCTTTAGGCAGCACAGACTCCTGGATACCATCTGCAATAGTTTAGATGTTTGTCCCCTCCAAATATCACGATGAAATTTGATCACCAATGTTGGAGGTGGGATCTAAAGGGAGATGTTTGTATCCTGGGGGTGGAGCCTTCATAAATAGATTAATGCCATCCTGGTTGATAGGAGTTCCTTCAAGAGCAGATTGTCAAAAGGAGCCTGGCACCTCCCCACTCTCTCTCTTGCTTTTTCTCTCACCATATGATCTCTGCACACAACAGCTCCCCTTCATCTCCACCAAGGGTGGAAGCAGCCTGAGACTGAGACCCTCACCAGATGCCCAGTCTTTCTTTCTTTCTTCCTTCCTTCCTTCATTCCTTCCTTCCTTCCTTCATTCCTTTCCTTCTTTCCTCCTTCCTTCCTTTCCCTTCTTTCCTTCCTTTTCCTTTCTTCTTTCTTTTTCTTTCCCTTTTTCTTTCTCTTTCTCTCTTTCTCTCTTTCTTCCTTTCTTTTGAAGTCTCACTCTGTCACCCAGGCTGGAGTGCAGTGGCACAATCTTGGCTCCCTGCAAACTCCGCCTCATGGGTTTGAGAGATTCTCCTGCCTCAGCCTCCTGAGTAGCTGGGATTACAGGTGGGCACCACCATGCCAGGCCAATTTTTGTATTTTTAGTAGAGACAGGGTTTCACCATATTGATCAGGCTGGTCTCGAACTCCTGACCTCGTGATCCACCCACCTTGGCCTCCCAAAGTGCTGGGATTACAGACATGAGTCACCACACCCAGCTGAGATGCCCAATCTTCAATCTTTCAGCTAGCAGAATTGTGAGTCAAATAAGCCTCTTTTCTTTATAAACTACCCAGCCTTGGGTGTTCCTTTAGAGCAACACTAACCAGACTAAGACATCTCTCTCTCATCCCAACATGTAGTGGGTCTGGGTATCAGGATATTTAAACCTCCCCAGGTGATTCCAATGCATAGCCAAGAACCACTGGACTTTAAGTTTCATGAATCCAAGGACTAAATGTAGTTTATTCTCAGGTGTATCTCTAGCATCCAGCCAGTATTTATCACTGAGTTCTAAATAAATATTTGCTGAATAAATTAACAGATGGATCAGCACTCCTCTCCTGTGCTCACATGACATCTGAGGCATCTCTATCACTGTATTTACCCTACAGCATTGTAACAGTTTTCACTTCTTTCTCTACCTGTAACATCTTCAACTCTGGAAAACAAGAATTTTGACCTTCTTCTCCATATCTGGATGCTTAGAAAAGTGCCCACTTCATACTTGGTACCTATTTAGAAATTTTTGCTAGATGGATGAATAATTTAAAATCTCATTTTTTGCCTATAAAATGAGGATGTCCTTTGCTTCTCTGCACACAAGGCAGCTGGTGCTTTGTGAATTTCAGCTCCATGACACATAAAGGATTATCTACCTGTTGGCAGAAACTTTCAAATTATGAAAGCAGCATGCTGCAAATCAGAAATCTTAGCCTGTGCCAGAGTAGAGGCAGCAATAAATGATTCCTCCTTTGATCAAATGTAAAAACCATCTATGGGGGCTAAATTTTTTCTCCTGTTCTTTATTGGTATAGCTGTGCTAGCGGCTAAATTTTAACACACTTGTTTTTCAATCACTTAGCCCTCAGCAGGTCATAAAGGAAAAAAACAGGATCATTAAGGTGGTACATGGATCTGCTCTATTACCACAACCCAGTCTTCATAAAAACAAGGAACCAAAAGACAAGGACCAAGAAGACAAGCACATCTACCAGCTTTCTATCTTACCCTTCTTTATTTGCTTCAGGTACAAAGCATCTAGTCAGGTTACCACGGTATGTCAGACCATTCTTGCATTGCTATAAAGAAATACATGAGGCTGGGCAATTTATAAAGAAAAAATGTCTAATTGGCTCATGGTTCTGCAGGCTGTATATGAAGCACAGTACCAGCAGCTGTTTCTGGTTAGAGCTTCAGGAAGCTTACAACCATGACTAACGGAGCAAACACATCACATGCCAAGAGCAGGAGCAAGAGAAAGAGAGCTATACTCTTTCTCTTATACAACCAGATCTCACATGAACTCAGATCAAGAACTCATGTATCACCAAGGGGATGGTGCTAAGCCATTCATGAGGAATCTGCCCGCATGTTCTAATTGCCTCCTCCCAGCCCCACATTTTAACAGGAAAGTTGGAGAAAACAAACATCCAAACCATAACATTCCACTCCTGGCCCCCCAAATCTCAGGTGTTCTCACATTTCAAAATACAATCATGCCTTTACAATAGTCCCCCATAGTTATTACTTGTTTCAGACTTAAAAGTCTCAAATCCAAAATTCCAGGTCAACATCTCACCTGGAGATGAATTCCTTCTACCTCTGAACCTGTGAGATCAAAACTAAGTTATTTATTACCAAGATACAGTGGTGTACAGGCATTAGGTAGACATTCCTATCCCAAAAGGGAAAAATTGGCAAAAATAAAGGGCCAAGAGGTCCCACATCAGTCTGAAACCAAGCAGGGAAATAATTAAATATTAAAGTTTCAAAATAATCTTATTTGATTCAATGTTCTGCATCCAGGGCACAGTGATCCAAGGGGTGGGTTCCCAAGGCCTTAGGCAGCTCCACTCTTGTGGCTTTGCAGGGTGCAGCCCCCATGGCTACTCTCATAGGTTGGAGTTGAGTGCCTATGGCTTTTCCAGGCTCAAGATGCAAGCTGCCAGTGAATCTATCATTCTGGAGTCTGGAGGGTAGGGCCCTGTCCCTCAGCTCCACTAGGCAGTGCCCTGTTGGAGGCTTAGTGTGACAGTTCTGACCCTACATTTCCCCTCCAAGGATTTAAGCTACTACTCTTCCCAGAGAAATTTCCAAATGGGAAGGAATTAGTGCAAGACCTCTGACAGTAAAAGAATACATAGTGTCTTGATACCTCCAAACAATTGCACTAGCTCTCTAGCAATGGATCCCAACCAAAGTAAAAAAATATGAAATGACAGATGAAGAATTCAAAATATGAATTGTAAGAAAATTCACTGAAATCCAATAAAAAGTTGAAAATCAACACAAATACAGTAGGAAAACAATTTGGGGTATGAAAGATAAGCAACCTATATTTAAAAAAAAATAGAACTTCTGAAATTGAAAAATTCACTAAAGGAATTTCCAAAAACATGATAAAGGTTAATAGTAGACTAGATTAAAAGAAGAAACAGTTTCAGAGCTAGAAGACTGATCTTTCCAATTAACCCATCAGACAAATAAAGAAAGAAGAATTGAAACAAAACAAAACTCTTAAAGAAATATGGGGTTATGTAAACCAAAAAATGAATTTAGAGCCATTCCTGGGAGAAGAAATATTAAGCAACTTGGAAAACATATTTGAAGGCATAAATCTGAAGAATTTTCCAAATTTTGCTAGAAAGGTCAACATCCAAATACAAGAAATTCAGAGAACACCTTCAAGATACTATACAAGATTATTATCACCATGGAATATAGTCATTAGACTATCCAAGGCCAACAAGAAAAAAAATCTTAAAGACAGCTAGAGAAATGGCCAAACTACCTGTAAAGGAAACCCCATCAGACTAACAAAGTACTTCTTTGCAGAAATCTTATGAACCAGAAAAGACTGGGGCATATTCTTAGCCTTTTTTTTTTTTTGGCAGTTTTTTCTTTCTTTTTTTTTTTAAATTTTATTTTTTATTGCATTTTAGGTTTTGGGGTACATGTGAAGAACATGTAATATTGTTGCATAGGTACACATGTGGCAGTGTGGTTTGTTGCCTTCCTCCCCTTCACCTATATCTGACATTTCTCCCCATGCTATCTCC
>CAUYQU010085890.1:0-56623 GCA_963574635.1 Cheracebus regulus
TGGCTCCTCTGCCGGGAATCTCCCGGTCTGTGGGCTACAAAAATTCGTCGGAAAGTGCGGCGTCCACTCGTTCTCTGCGCTTTCACTGGGAGCTACATTCCTGAGCTGTTGCTAATCGGCCATCTTGGATCTCTCTCGCCAACTTATGGATTTTCATACAGAGAAATCTATAGATACAATCCGATATTTATCATTTAAGAAATAGGTGATGTCATATAGTATTTAAAAAGGCAAAAAAGGCAGCCATTAGAAGTAAAAATAGGAACCAACTAGAGTCACTGGAAGGTCTATGGAAAGAATTAAGGGAATATATTACAAATAATAAATTGTTTATATTATATGGCAGGAAGTGAAAAATATTGTCCAAAGCTGATAAATTAATTGAGGACTGTGCAGGCTCCAACTTGTCTGTGGTTTGGGGTTGCTGTCTGCCTCATAAAGCAAAGTGGAAGGTTTGTTTTCTGGGAAGACAAAATTGTTTTCTCTGAAAAAGCCTCCTACATGGTTGCCTTTGGCATTTACCTGGACTAGGAGGGCCTCAACTGAAAACCCAGGCTTGTCAGAGATTGAGGCCTCATGAGTCTGGGTTTTCAATGGAGGTCTAGAGAGAAGGCAGGGATTTTAACCAGAAAATCCTGAGTGGGGTGTAGTTATGCCCAAACTCAGCCTGGGCTTTCATGACCGTTGTATAAGCAGATTCTTTAATAATAATAATTTGTAAAAATACAGTTCCCAAACTTGATGAATTAGTATACAAAAGTAATACCAAGAAAGGATAATATTTACTACTATGATGATAATGAATTAAAACCAGAAACTGAATGGTGATTGATTCTGTATATGGACTGGTAATGTGTGGAGGGAGGAGAGACTCTCATTTTTCATTTCTGCACCTCACTATGATTTGAGTTCTTTCTACCTCTTTTTTTTTTTTTAACCTTGCATGGATAACTGTAATTTAAAAATAGCTTTAGGCTGGGCGTGGTGGCTCACGCCTGTAATCCCAGCACTTTGGGAGGCCGAGGTGGGCGGATCACGAGGTCAAGAGATCGAGACCATCCTGGCCAACACACTGAAACTCTGTCTCTACTAAAATGCAAAAAAATTAGCTGGGCGTGGTGACGCACGCCTGTAGTCCCAGCTACTCGGGAGGCTGAGGCAGAATTGCTTGAAGCCAGGAGGCGGAGGTTGCAGCGAGCCGAAGTTGTGCCACTGCTCTCCAGCCTGGCACTTGGCAAAAGAGTGAGACTCTGTCTCAAAAAAAAACACAAACAAATAGCTTTAAAGTAATATAGAAAATATATTTCCAGCAGTTCGGGAGGCCAAGGCAGGTGGATCACCTGAGGACAGGAGTTCGAGACCAGCATGGCCAACATGGTGAAACCTCATCTGTACTCAAAAGACAAAAATTAGCTGGGCATGGTGCCGTGTGCCTGTAGTCCCAGCTACTCGGGAGGCTGAGGCAAAAGAATTGCTTGAACCCAGGAGGAGAAGGTTGCAGTGAGCCAAGATCGTGCCACTGCACTCTAGCCTGGGTGACAGAGTGTGACTCCATCTCAAAAAAAAAAAAAAATACATACATATATATATATATACACACACACACATATATATAACTTATTTTTTCCCAAAGTAATTAAAGTAGCTTACAAAAGTACAAACAATAATAATATTAATAATAATTAGACTAACTCAGGAAAGAAGAAAACTCATTTTTCTTCATCAATTTGGGCTGCTGTAACAATACCACAGACTGGGTGGCTTAAACAACAGAAATTTATATCTCACAGTCTGGAGACTAGAAGTTCCAAATCCGAGTGCCAGCAGCGTAGGGTCCTTGTGAAGGCCCTCTTTCTGGTTTTCAGATGGCCATCTCCTTTTTTTGTTTGGTTTAGTTTTGTTTGTTTTTGAGACAGTGTCACTCTCTCGCCCAGGCTGGAGTGCAGTGGCACAATCTTGGCTCACTGCAACCTCCACTTCCTGGGTTCAAGTGATTCTCCTGCCTCAGCCTCCAGAGTAGCTGGGACTACATGTGCCTGCCACCTTGACTGGCTAATTTTTGTATGTTTAGTAGAGACAGGGTTTCCTCATGTTCGCCAGGCTGTTTTCCAACTCCTGGCCTCCATTGATCTGCCTGCCTCACCCTCCCAAAGTGCTGGGATTACAGACATGAGCCACCACGCCCAGCCCAGCTGGACATCTTACTGTGTCTTCAGATGGCAGAGAAACAGAAAGCAAGCTCTCTTCTTCACAGCTCTTCTTATAAGGGCACTAGTCTCATCATGTGGGTTGCATCCCCAGGACCTAATTACCTCCCAAAGGCCCCATCTGCAAATGCTAGCACATTGAGGATTAGAACTGCAACATATGAATTTGAGAGATGCAAGCATTCAGTTCATAGTACACTGTAGGAAGTCTGAAGCTGGGGTAACATTAGTATTTTAAAACTATTTAATAAGTAACTGACTTTTTTTCATGGCTTAGCCATTAAAAGATTAATGATCTGCTGAATACTTCTTGAAAGTCTGTTAACTCCAACAGGAAATTCCCTCTTTGGAGATAATTATCCCCTGGAGATGACTGAGGGAATGAGCCAAGTAATTCCAGCCAAAAGCCCTTGATCAATACAATATGTCAGTTTCATGTGCAGACTAATGTGCTTTTCTAAATTTAGTTTAGATAATGAGTACCTGAATATAGAGACTTTGTTGTGATAGATAAATATATATCTATTTGGGAAAATGAAGATGGTAACTAAGCTTTGAAATAAAGGCTGTCTACATTTGTCAGTTGGCAGCATGTTGTGTGTGGTTAATAAATCCTGAAAAATGGCAGCTCCTGCACTGAAAACATCAAAAATCCGTTTCAGCCAGGCATGGTGGCTGATGCCTGTAATCCCAGCTCTGAGGCAAGTGGATTTCCTGAGCTCAGGAGTTCACGACCAGCCTGGGCAACATGGTGAAATCCATCTCTACTAAAAAAAATAGAAAAAAATTAGCTGGGCATGGCAGCGTGTGCCTGTAGTCCCAGCTACTCGAGAGGCTGAGGCAAGAAAACTGCTTGAACCCCGGAGGCAGAGGTTGCAGCAAGCTGAGATCACACCACTACACTCCAGCCTGGGCAACAGAGTGAGACTCCATCTCAAAAAAAGAAATCCTCTGTTTGCATTTGTGACATGTCACTCACCCAGCAGAGGGAGATATGGCTGTATGCCTTTTAGCAGTTAGGGTTTCTTCAACTAGCAATAAGAAAGACACAGGGCCAGGCACAGTGACGTACACCTGTAATCCCAGCACTGTGTAAGGCCAAGGCAAGAGGATTGCTTGACCCCAGAAGTTCAACACCAGCCTGGGCAACATAGTGAGACACCATCTCTATTTCTAAAATATATATATATATACACTGATAGCATCATATATATATATATATATATATGTACACTGATATATACATGTACACTGATAGCATCATATATATATACATGTACACTGATAGCATCATATATATATATATATATATACACACACACA
Source organism: Cheracebus regulus (assembly GCA_963574635.1). Lineage (NCBI taxonomy): Eukaryota > Metazoa > Chordata > Mammalia > Primates > Pitheciidae > Cheracebus > Cheracebus regulus. The sequence goes on from CAUYQU010085890.1 coordinate 3,531, forward strand.
CACACACATGTAAGCATCAAATAGATCTTAGTGATGACACAGACCAAGTTCTACATTTTTCAGATGAGGAAAGTGAAACCCTGAACAGTAAAGTGATTGGGTCAGAGTGAATAGCTATGTCCTGTCCCTCCTGTCTGACTCCTAGGTTAGTGCTCTTTCCTGTCTACCTAGGTTCTCACTGCACTCTCAACATTTTGAAAATGTGGTGGGGAGAGTATTATCGATTGTCATAATGATTGGTCAGCACTACTGGCATTTTAATGGGTGGAAATCAAAGCTATAAGACATCTGCAGGCAGGACATGGTGGCTCACACTTGTAATTTCAGCACTTTGGGAAACTGAGGCAGGAGAATCACTTGAGCCCAGGAGTTGAAGACCAGCCTGGGCAATATAGGGAGACCTCATCTCTACAAATAAAAGTAAATATAAAAAGTCAGGCATGGTACTCCCAGCTACTCAGGAGTCTGAGTGAGGAGGATCACTTGAGTCTGGGAGGTCAAAGCTGCAGTAAACTGAGATCACAGCATTGCACTACAGCCTGGGTAATGGAGCAAGACCATGCCTCAAAAAAAACAAAAAAGATATCTGTAATACAGGAACACAAGTACCTTTTGCACATTTTTAACATACTCTGATTTTTCCAGAAATAGAATTATATATATGAAAAGAAGATTTGCCTGTATTATGTCTTGAACTTTACCAAGAGTTTTGTACCATTTCAGACAATCATAATATCTCTGTCAGTACCATGTGAGATAATTGACTCACTACTATACAATATACCTGTATTACTCTGTGCTTGTAGTTGGCACATTTACTATGATGCTATGTGAGGATGCAAGTATCTGATTATTTCATTAAGGCTTCTTGTACAGTCATACCTTGACATGTGCATATTGAAATGCCTATTTCCTGTTTTAAAGATTAAGAAAATTTTAATTGATAAATAATTGTACAAACTTATGGGGTACATGTGATATTTCAATATATGCATATACTGTGTAGTGGTCAGATTAAGGTAACTGGGATATCCATCACCTTCAACATTTATCATATTGTTGTGTTGGAGACATTCAGACTCCTCTTTTGAAGCTATTTAAAAATATACAAAAAAATTATTGTTAGTTATAGTCACCCAGCTGTGCTATAGGGTGCTAGAATTTATTTCTCCTTTCCATTTTTTTTTTTTTTAAATGGTGTTTTATTGTGTTGCCCAGTCTGGAGTGCAATGGGGCAATCTTGGCTCACTGCAACCTCCATCTCCCGAGTTCAAGTGATTCTCCTGCCTCAGCCTCCTGAATAGCTGGGATTACAGGCATGCACCACCACACCCAGTTAATTTTTGTTTATTCAGTAGAGATGGGGTTTTGCCATATTGGCCAGGCTGGTCTTGAACTCCTGACCTCAGGTGATCCACCCACCTTGACCTCTCAAAGTTCTGGGATTACAGCCATGAGTCACCACACTCAGCCTATTCCTCCCTTCTAACTGTAATTTTGCATCCATTCTCTCCCTCATTAACCCATTCTCCCCATTAACCATTCTTTCCCTATTCCCCTCCCCTTACTCTTCCAAGCCTCTGGTAACTACTGTATTTCCTTTATTTCTGTGTTTTTTTTTTTTTTTGGAAACCCCATTGGATTTTATTTCTGTTTTATGATATAGGTGTGCCTAATTTTATTGCATTTCTCTTTATTGTGCTTTGCAGAAAGTATATGACTTATTTTGTTTTGTTTTTTAGGGGTAGGGTCTCACTATGTTCCTCAGGTTGCAGACATATTGTATTTTTTACAAATTGAAGTTTTGTGGCGACCCTGCATTAAGCAAGTTGATCGGTGCCATTTGTCCAACAGCATGTGCCCACTTCATGTCTCTAGGTCACATTTTGGTAATTCTAGTAATATTTTAAGCTTTTCAGTATTATTATATCTACATGGTAATCTGTGACCAGTGATCTTTCATGTTACTCTTGTAATTGTTTTGAGGCACCATGAACTGCACCAGATAACCACTGAACTCAATCAGTAAATGTGTGTGGTCTGACTGTTCCACCAACTGGCCATTCCCGCATCTCTCTGCCTCTACTTGGACTTCCCTAGATTCAACAATAGGAAGTTAGGCCCGTTAATAACACCACAGTGGCCTCTAAATGTTCAAGTGAAAAAAAGAGTCACATGCCTGTGACTTTAAAGCAAAAGCTAGAAGTGATTAATCTTAGTGAGGAAGGCATGTGGAAAGCTGAGATAGCCCAAAACTTAGGCCCCTTGCATTACACAGCCAAATTGTGAGTGCAAAGGAAAAGTTCTTGAAGGAAGTTAAAATTGCTACTCTAGTAAACACATGAATCATAAAGCAAAACAGCCTTATTGCTGAAATGGAGAAAGTCTGAGTGGTCCAAACAGAAAATCAAACTAGCCACAAAGTTCCCATAAGCAAAAACCTAATCCAGAGCAAGGCCAATTCTTTTTTTTTATTTTTTAATAATTTAACTTAGAGATAGGGTGTTACCATGTTGCCCAGGCTGGTCTAAAACTCATGATCTCAAGAGATCTGCCCACATCAGCCCTGCAAAGTGCTGAGATTACAGGCATGAGCCACCACACCCAGCCACTCTCTCCAATTCCATGAAGAGTGAGAGAGGTAAGGAAGCTAGAAAAATTTGAAGCTAGCAGAAGATGGCTCATGAGTTTTAAGGAAAGAAGCCATCTATCTACCTAGCAAAAGTACAAGGTGAAACAAATACTCATGTAGAAGCTGCAGCAAGTTATCCAGAAAAATCTGGCGAAGATCTCTGATGAAGATGACTACATTAAACAGATTTTCAATGTAGACAAAACAGCCTTCTTTTGGAAGAAGATGCCATCCGGTACTCTTCTAGCTAGAGAGGAGAAATCAGTGCCTGGCTTCAAGGCTTTAAAGGGCAGGCTGACTCTTCTCGACAGGGCTGAATGCAGCTGATGACCTTAAATTGAAGCCAGTGTTCATTTACCATTCTGAAAATCCTAGGGCTTTTAATCCTAAGCATTATGCTAAATCTGATCTGCCTGTGCTCTGTAAGTAGAACAACAAAGCCTGGATGACAACACATCTGTTTACTGCATGATTCACTGAATATTTTACACCAACTGCTTGAGACCTACTACTCAGAAAAAAAAAATTCCTTTCAAAATATTACTACACATTAACAATGCACGTGGTCATTCAAGAACTCTGGTGGAAATTTACATGTAACGTCATTTTCATGCCTGCTAACATAACATCCATTCTGTGGGCCATGGATCAAGGAGTAATTTTGACTTTCAAGTCTTATTTTTATTTATTTATTTATTTGAGACGGAGTCTCACTCTGTTTCCAGGCTGGAGTGCCATGGCGCAATCTCGGCTCACTGCAACCTCTGCTTCCCGAGTTCAAGTAATTCTCCTGCCTTAGCCTCCCAAGTAGCTGGGATTACAGGTGTGCGCCACCATGCCCAGTTAATTTTTGTATTTTTAGTAGAGACAGGGTTTCACTGTGTTGGCCAGGCTGGTCTTGAACTCCTGACCTTATGTGATCCGCCTGCCTCAGCCTCCCAGAATGCTGGGATTACAGGCATGAGCCACTGTACCTGGCCTCAAATCTCATTATTTAAGAAATACATTTTATAAGGCTATAGCTGCTATAGTTAGTGATTCCTCTGATGAATCTGGGTAAATTGAAAACCTTCTGGGTAGGATTCACCCATTCTAGATGCCATGAAGAACATTCATGATTCATGGGAGGATGTCAAAACATCAACATTAACGGAAGTTTGACTCTCATGGTTGAGTATGGGTTCAAGACTTCAGTGGGGGAAGTAAATGCAGATGTGGTACATATTGTGAGAGAACAAGGATTAGAAGTACAGCCTGGGCTGGGTGTGGTGGCTTATGCCTGTAATTCCAGCACTTTCATGTGAGGCCAGGAGATCAAGACCAGCCTGGCCAACATGGTGAAACCCCAACTCTACTAAAAAAAAATACAAAAATGAGCCGGGCACGGTGATGTTTGCCTGTTAATCCCAGCTACTTGGGAGGCAGAGGTAGAAGAATTGCTTGAACCTGGGAGGCAGAGGTTGTAGTGAGCCAAGATTGCACCATTGCACTCCAGCCTGGGCAACAGAGTGAGACTCCCTCTCAAAAAAAAAAAAAAGTGGAGCCTGAAGATGTAACTGAATTTCTGCAATCTCATGATCGAACTTGAATAGATGAGGAGTTGCTTCTTATGGATGAGCAGAGAAAGTGTTGTCTAGAGATGGGATATACTGATTACTTTTTGTCATTATAGATTAGTTTACTTTTCTAAAAATGGAATAATAGAATATATAGCCTCTTTGTCTGGCTTTTTATTTTTTTTTTGCCCAGCATACAGGTATACCTTGAAGATATTGCAGGTTCAGTTCCAGACCACCACAATAAAGCAAACACTACCATAAAACAAGTCAAAAAAGGGTAAAAAGTAGATCAGTAAATGCTTAGGGATGGGACTGTATCGTGAGATGAGAAGAGATTACCGCAGAGTATGAGATAACTTTGGAGGTGATGGTTATGTTCATCATGTTGGTTTTGGTAGCAATTTCTCCGGTGAATAAGATGTCAAAAGTTCTCAGATTGTACACTCTTAAGATGTACCATTTATTGTATGTCAAAAAAAAATTCAACCAAATACACCACCTTTGTTTAGATCCTGTTTTGAGTCATTTATAAAAAGATACTTGACACCTGAGGCATATTTGAACACTGGCTGGATATTAGATTCTGTTGGGAAATTATTACTATTTTTTGGTGTGAGAATGGTATTGTAATGTTAAAAAGTGTCTGTCTTAGTTCATTTGGGCTGCTATAACTCAGTATCGTAGACTGAGTATAAACAACAGAAACTTGTTTTTCAGTTTCAGATACTTGAAGCCAAAAGCAAAGGCACTGGCAGATTCACTGTCTGGTGAAGTCCGGGTCCATTTCCTCGTTCATGGAAGGTACTTTCTCCTGTATCCTCATGTTGTGGAAGAGGGTGAGAGGGAAAGTAACGGTCTGGGTTTGTTTGTTATAGTATTGTCTTTATTTATGTGTTTGTGGAGATTTCACATAATAACATTTTGTTTTATGTGTTTTGTTTGTTTCCACTCTTGTTGCCTGGTCTGGAGTGCAGTGGGATAGTCTTGGCTCACTGCAACCTCCGCCTCTCAGGTTCAAGCAATTCTTCGGCTTCAGCCTCCCAAATAGCTGGGATTACAGGTGCCCACCACCATGCCTGGCTAATTTTTGTATTTTTAGTAGAGATGAAGTTTCACCATGTTGGCCAGGCTGGTCTCGAACTACTGACCCCAGGTGATTCTCCCACCTTGGCCTCCCAAAGTGCTGGGATTATAGGCATGAGCCACCACGCACCGGACCGTTTTATATTTTTTCTTTCTTTCTTTTTTTTTTTTTTTAAATGAGACTTATTCTAGTCATGTTCAGAAACAGTGTGCTAGACTAAATGACTTCTAACCTTTGCATCTGAGAAAACATACCTTTTCTATTAGGTGATGACTTATATTATTAACCACCTGATTCTCAATAGAAACAAAAAATTGAAGTCTGAAGGACACATAGGTTTTTTTGTTTTTGTTTTTGTTTTTACCAATTGCTCATAAACATTTATGCTGATATATGTTGGAATCATTACTTAAATTATTTGTTTGTTTACGTTTTTGAGAGAGTGTCTCACTCTGTCACTTAGGCTGAAGCACAGTGGTGCAATCAGAGCTCACTGCAGCCTTGACCTCCCAGGCTCAAGCAATCCTCCCACCTCATCCTCCTGAGTATCTGGGATTGCAGGTGCACACCAACATATCTGGCTAAGTTTTTTTATTTTTTGTGGCAATGGGGTCTCACTTTGTTGCCCAGGCTGGTCTTGAACTCCTGGGCTCAAGCAATCCTCCTGCCTAGACCTCTCAAAGTGCTGAGATTACAGGCGTGAGCCACCTCACTCAGACAGAATAATTACTTTAAAAATGAAAAAGAGGCTGGGAGCAGTGGCTCACGCCTGTAATCCCAGCACTTTGGGAGGCCAAGATGGGCGGATCACGAGGTCAGGAGTTTGAGACCGGCCTGACCAATATGGTAAAACCCTGTCTCTACTAAAAATACAAAAATTAGCAGGGCGTGGTGGTGTGTGCCTGTAATCCCATCTACTCAGAAGACTGAGGCAGGAGAATCGCTTGAACCCGGGAGGTGGAGGTTGCAGTGAGCCAGGATCGTGCCACTGTACTCCAGCCTGGGATTGCACCTGTGAATAGATGGTGCACTCCAGCTAGGGCAACATAGCAATGCTCCATCTCATTTTTTTTTTTTTTTTTTTTTTTGAGTCAGGATTTTGCTCAGTCACCCAGGCTGGAGTGCAGTGGTGCGATTACAGCTCACTGCAGCCTCGACATCCCCAGCTCAGGTGATCCTCCCACTTCAGCCTCCCCAGTAGCTGGGACTACAGGTGCACAGCACCTCACCCAGCTATTGTTTATATTTTTTGTAGAGACAAGGTCTCACTATGTTATGCAGGCTTCTAGGCTCAAACCATTCACCCACTTTGGCCTCTCAAATTGCTGAGATTATAGGCCTGAGCCACCACACCCAGCCCCCATCTCACGTTTAAAAAAGGAAAAAGAAAAAAGAGCCGGTGCTATCTGCTATTTTAAAACTTCTTTCTTGTTATCTTACCCAAAAAATCTCACAGAAATAACCTGTCACTGGAGAGAGAATATGTTATCATCACTGTGAAACTCAAAGTGAATTACAATTTCTTTTGACTGGGGAATAGAAAAGTTGGTCTGATCTTTCCTAATCAGATACAATTTTCTAAATAAAAATCTCAGCCAAACTGGAAACTAACTGTAGGAACAAATTATCTGTGGGCTAAATAATCATAACAGTTTTCAAAAAGTTAAAAATATGGCTCACAAATGAGAATGAACACATCTCAAAGATGTTTTCTCAACTCATCAATGAAGGAACAAACAAGATGATAAAGCCAGTTCAAAGGTTATTTGACAAAATGAGTATTTCCCTGAAAAAGGGAAATTTGAAGTAAGATTCATTATCTTTCTTTTTTCTTTTTCTCTTCTTTTGAGACAGGGTCTCATTCTTTTGCCCCGGCTGGAGTGCTGTGGTGTGATCTCAGCTCACTGTAGCCTTGACATTTCCGGCTCAAGCAATTCTACCACTTCAGCCCCCCGAGTAGCTGGGACTACAGGCCTGCACTACCATATGCAGCTAATTTTTGTTTTTTATGTAGAGACGGGGTTTCACTATGCTGGCCAGGCTGGTCTCAAACTCCTGGCCTCAAGTGAACCACCCACCTCGGCCTCTGAAAGTGTTGGCATTACAGACATGAGCCACTGCACCCAGCCTCATTATTATTTCTTACAGCTGAATGTAAAAGTATAAAAACCTAAAAATTAAAAGTTTACTTACTTAATTAATTTCTTTTTGAGATAGACTGTCGCTCTGTTACCCAGGCTGGAGGGCAGTGGTGCAATCTCGGCTCGCTGCAATCTTCATCTCCCAGGTGCAAGTGATTCTTTTGCCTCAGCTTCCTGTGTAGCTGGGACTACAGGCATCTGCCACCACGCCCAGCTAATTTTTTTATTTTTAGTAGAGACAAGGTTTTGCCATGTTAGCCAGGCTGGTCTTGAACTCCTGACCTCAGGTGATCCTCCTGCCTCAGCCTCCCAAAGTGCTCAGATTACAGGTGTGAGCCACTGAGCCTGGCCTAAAAGTCTAATTTAAATAAAACAGATTGTTGGCCAGGCATGACAGCTCACGCCTATAATCCCAGCACTTTGGGAGGCAGAGGCAAGTGGATGACAAGATCAGCCGATTGAGACCATCCTGACCAACAAGGTGAAACCAACTCTCTACTAAAAATACAAAAAAAAAAAAAAAAAAAAATTAGCTGGACGTGGTGGTGCACACCTGTAGTCCCAGCTACTGGGGAGGCTGAGGCAGGAGAAGCGTTTGAACCTGGGAGGCAGAGGTTACAATGAGCTGAGATTGCACCATTGCACTCCAGCGTGGGCAACAAGAGTGAAACTGCATCTCAAAAAAAAAAAAACAAAAAACCAGATTGTTCAATTAGAGACAAAACTGGTAAAATATGACAATAAAACCATAAACTTTGGTATTATATTGCTACCAGACAAAAATGATTTTTACCTCTTTTGGACAAAAATCTACAATTTTACATGTACTTCAAAATCTATGTCTTTATTTAATAATGATGAGTCAAAGAAAGCAATTATCCCTAGAATGGGGTGAGCAAACTGCCAACCAAAGCTAACTTCAGTCACTGGCCTATTTTGGCATGGCCTAAGTTAAGAATGGTTTTTACATTTTTCAGGATTGTGAAAAACACAAAAAACCTGCCTTTTTACAGAAAAAGTTTGCTGATCCATATATCCTAGATATGGAGATCCAAAAAACCATTTTTGTTTTGGCTGGGCACAGTGGCTCACACTTGTAATCCCAGTACTTTGGGAGGCCAAGGCAGGTGGATAACTTGAGGCCAAGAGTTCAGGACCAGCCTGGCCAACATGGTGAAACCCTGTATCTATTAATAATACAACAATTACCCGGGCATGGTGGTGCACAGCTGTACTCTCAGCTACTCAGGAAGTTGAGATGGGAGAATCGCTTGAACCTGGGAGGCCGAGGTTACAGTGAGCTGAGAGGGGGCCACTGCACTCCAGCCTGGGAAACAGAGTGAGCCTCTGTCTCAAAAAATAATAATAATTTTTTTTAAACAGGCAGGGTCTCGCTCTTGCTCTGCCATCCAGGCTAGAGTGGCAGAGTCATAGCTCACTGTAGCCTTGAACTCCTGGGTTCAAGCAATTCTCCTGCCTCAGCCTCCCATGTAACTAGGACCACAGGTGCACACCATTATGCCTGGCTAATTTTTTTTTCTTTTTTGTAAAGACCAGTCTCCTGTGTTGCCCAGGCTGGTCTTGAACTCTTACCTCAAGCAATCCTCCTACCTCAGCCTCCAAAGTTCTGGATTACAGAAATGAGTTACTGCTCCTGGCCTGGACAATATTTTTCACAGCCCCATAATATGTTAAGTAATTATTCGTGAATTTCATCATCTGTGAATAACGTTGGTCTTCAAGTAGTTTCTTAATGCAGAACCCAATGTAGAATCTGGTCTTTTTTTTTTCTTGAGACAGAGTCTTGCTCTGTAGACTAGGCTGGAGTGCAGTGGCACGACCTCGGCTCACTGCACACTCCGCCCCCCTTGTTTCAAGCAATTCTCCTGCCTCAGCCTCCTGAGTAGCTGGGACTACAGGCGAGCACCACCATGCCTGGCTAATTTTTGTATTTTAGTAGAGACAGGGTTTCACCATATTGGCCAGGTTGATCTCGAACTCCTAACATCGTGATCTGCCAGCCTAGTCCTCCCAAAGTGCTGGAATTACAAGCGTGAGCCACCACGCCCAGCCACAATATGGTTTTATTACCTCATTGCTTGAAAAAATTAATGATAACCAATCATTCATGATGTAATATTTTTGTAGTTTCAATGTTAGTCATAATAATTTGAAAATATTAATATTCATAACCTATCCCAAAATTATCAGCTGATAGTAAAGTCCTACTAAATTCATTTTTACTGTTTTATTCATGCTCAGGGATTACTAGGAATACCAACTACAGGTGTTAGAAAAAAATAAAATTTTTTTCCATCCAAAATCTTACTTTATATGTTTCTTTTTTCCCCCTAGGCTGGAGTGCAGTGGTGCAATCTTGGTTCACTGCAACCTCCACCTCCCAGGTTCAAGCAATTCTCCTACCTCAGCCTCCTGAGTAGCTGGGATTACAGGCATCCACCACCACACCTGGCTAATTTTTGTATTTTTAGTAAAGGGGGTTTCACCATGTTGGCCAGGCTGGTCTTGAACTCCTGACCTCGTGATCTATCTGCCTTGGCCTCCCAAAGTGCTGGGATTACAGGCATGAGCCACTGTACCCAGCCTATATGTTTCTTTGGATAAAGAAGGGCAGATAATTTTTAGATGTCTTATATGATATTAGCATTCATTCAAATATTCTCAATTTATAGTTTTTTCCATGACTGTAAATAACAAAGATTCCCACCTCAACTCTGGTTAAAATGCTTTATCCCTCTAAGAATTATATATGTAGATATGTATTATATATTATAAAAGTACAAATGTATGTGTTATTGCATATCATAAAATGTATGTCCTGCCGGTCAGGTGTGGTGGCTTATACTTGTAATCCCAGCAGTTTAGGAGGCTGAGACAGGTGAATTGCTTTAGCTCAGAAATTTGAGACCAGCCTAGGCAACACAGAGAGACCTCATCTCTACAAAAAATACAAAAGTTAGCCTGGGTTGGTGGCTGGTGCCTGTAATTCCAGCTACTCTGGAGACTGAGGTGGGAGGATTCCCTGCGCCCAGGAAGGTTGAGCCTGCAGTGAGCTGTGATTGTGCCACTGCACTCCAGCCTGGGTGACAGAGAGAGACCCCATCAAAAAAGGAAGCAAGGAAGGAAGGAAGGAAGAAGGGAGGGAGGGAGGGAGGGAGAAAAGAAAAAAGGGAGGGAGGGAGGGAAAGAAAGAAAGAAGGAAAGAAAAAAAGAAAATGCCTGTCAGAATTGTAAAACGTCTTGATATAGTTTGTCTCAGGGTCCCCACCCAAATCTCATCTTGAATTGTAATCCCGACGTGTGGAGGGAAAGACCTGGTGGGAGGTGATGGAATCATGGGGTTAGTTTCCCCCATGCTGTTCTCCTGATAGTAAGGGAGTTCTCATGAGATCTGATGGTTTTAAAAATGGCTGTCTCCTCTGCATTCTCTTTCTCCTGCTGCCCTGTAAGACACATCGTGCTTCCCTTTTGCCTTCTGTCATGATTGTAAGTTTCCCGAGGCCTCCCCAGCCATGCGGAACTGTGAGTCAATTAAGTCTCTTTTGTTTATAAATTACCTGGTCTCGGGTATTCTTTATAGCATTGTGAAAATGGACTAATACACATCTATTTTATTATTTTGTTTTTTGAGACCGGTCTTGCTCTGTTGCCCAGGCTAAAGTGTGATGGCACAGTTTTGACACACTGCAGCCTCGAATTCCTGAACTCTAGCAATCCTCCCGCCTCAGTCTGCTGAGTAGCTAGGACTACAGGCACAGACTACCATGCCCCGCTAATTATTTTTATTTCCTTCTTGTAGAGATGAGGGTCTCCCTATGTCACCCAGGCTGATTGTGAACTCCTAGCCTAAAGGGATCCTCCCACCTCAGCCTCCTAAACTACTGAGATTACAAGTATGGGCCAGCATGCCTAGCCTGAGTTTTCTTTTCTTTTCTTTTATCTCTCTTTCTCTTCTTTCTTTCTTTCCCTTCCTTCCTTTCCCCCTCCTCCCCTCCCCTCCCCTCCCCTCCCCTGCCCTCCCCTGCCCTTCCTTTCCTTTCCTTCTTTCCATTTTCTTTCTATTGTGAAGACAGAGTCTCACTCTGTCGCCCAGGTTGGAGTGGAGTGGCATGAGTGGAGTCTCAGCTCACTGCAGCCTCTATGTTCCAGGCTCAAGAGATCTTCCTGCCTCAGCCTCCTGAGTAGGTGGAATTACAGGTGCCTGCCACCGTGCCAGGCTAATGTTTGTAGTTTTAGTAGAGACAGGGTTTCTCATGTTGGCCAGGCTGATGTTGAACTCCTGACCTCAAATGATCTGCCTGCTTTAGCCTCCTGAAATGCTGAGATTATAGGCGTGAGTCACCACACCCGGCCAGAGTTTTCATTATAGATACTATTTTTTTAAATTTAATTTAATTTTATTTTATTGAGATGGAATCTTGCTCTGTCTCCCAGGCTGGAGTGCAATGATCCATTCTTGGCTCACTGCAACCTCCTCCTCCCAGCTTCAAGAGATTCTCATTCCTCAGCCACTTGAATAGCTGGGATTACAGATCTGTGCCACTACACGCAGCTAATTTTTTTGAATTTTTAGTAGATATGGGGTTTTGCCACACTGGCCAGTCTGGTCAGGAACTCCTGGCCTCAGCAATCCATCCGCCTCAGCCTCCCAAAATGTTAAGATTACAGGTGTGAGCCACCGCACCCAGCCCCTGTCTCACTGTCTTAACAGTGGATTATGAAGAGCTCATGATCTTCGTTTCTTTTTTTTTTTCTTTTCTTTTTTTTTAAGAGATGGGGTCTCGCTATGTTGCCCAGGCTGGAGTACAGTGGCTATTCATAGGCGCGATCCCACTACTGATCAGCATGGGAGTTTTGACCTGCTCCATTTCTGACCTGGGCTGGTTCACCCCTCCTTAGGCAATCTGGTGGTCCCCTGCTCCCGAGAGGTCACAATATTGATGCCAAACTTAGTGCGGGCACCAAATCAGCATAGTGCACTACAGCCCAGAACTCCTGGACTCAAGCGATCCTCTAGCCTCAGCCTCCTGAGTAGCCGGGACTACAGGCACACACCACTGCACCCAGCATGATCTACATTTCAACGATGTCTAATTTACCCTGTGTTCTTTTTTGGACTGTGCTTTTGGTGTTGTATCTCTTATCCTTACCTTTTTACTGTACATAATTGTAAATGTTTCTAACAAAGCTTAAAGTTATTCATTATTTTCTTTTTCTTTTTCTTTTTTAAAGACGAGAGCTCACCATGTTGGTCAGGCTGGTCTTGAACTCTCGACCTCAGGTGATCCGCCTGCCTTGGCCTCCAAAGTGCTTGGATTACAGGCGTGAGCCACTGCGCCCGGCCCAAAGTTATTCATTATTTTAATTATTCTCCTGGAAATGGCAATGCTTTAACTACTGTTTGAACATCTCTTCTTGCTCATTTAATTAAATGTACTGAAATAGTTTATCAACTCCTGAGCTTAATGTTATTTTTCCTTTGAGTTTCTTTCTTTTTTTTTTTTGTTTAAATACATCATTTTGTAATTATTTTAGTAACATATTAGAATGAAAGAAAATTTTGTATCTTGGAAGAGTTCATTTAAGGCTGTAAGACCATAAGCGCTACTTTACAAACAGGAACATATTACTAGCAGAGATGGTATAATGATCCAAACTTTTTATAAATTTATGAGAAACACAGGGAAATTTACTATAAATCCCAAACTTAAAATGTGTAAATACAGCCAAGTGTGGTGGCGCACACCTGTAATCCTAGCACTTTGGGAGGCTGAGGCAGGTGGATCATGAGGTTAGGAGATCGAGACCATCCTGGCACATGGTGAAACCCCATCTCTACTAAAAATACAAAAACTTAGCCAGATATGGTGGCATGCACCTGTAGTTCCAGCTGCTCGGGAGATTGAAGCAGGAAAATCACTTGAACCTGGGAGGCAGAGGTTGCAGTGAGCCAAGATCATGCCACTGCACTCCAGCCTGGGTGACAGAGCAAGACTCTGTCTCAAATAAGAAAAAATGTGTAAATATTCCCCCCTTTCAAGGTAAAGTCATGGCAAATGTTTTATGTAAAGTCCTTCATGCCACTGTCAGGGAAAAAAAAACATCTAACTAGATTAAAAATCCTAGGTAAATAAATTATTATTTTGTGGTGTGATTGTCTCAGGCCTATAATTGTAGCACTTTGGGAGTCCAAGGTGGGTGGATTGCTTGAGCTCAGGAGTTCAAGACCAGCCTTGACAACATGGCAAAACCCTATCTCCACTAAAAATACAAAATTAATAGCTTGGCATGGTGGTGTGTCCCTGTAGTCCTAACTAGTCAGTAATTCAAAGTGGGAGGACAGCTTGAGGCGAGATTGCATCACCGTACTCCAACCTGGGTAACAGATCCAGACCTTCTCTCAAATATAAACAAACAAACAATATTCTAAATGTGTATGGCACTTCAAGAATGTTGCATTTTTTTTTTTTTAAATAGAGTTAAGCTCTCACAATGTTACCCAGGCTGGTCCTGAACTCCTGGGCTCAAGCAATCCTCCCACCTCGGCCGTATGGCCCAAGAATGTTACTTCTTATCTTGTCTCTAAACTTTTTGTTGAATTTTTGTGACTACTGCTATTAAGAACTTCCTATAATTGACACTATGTGTTAGGCACTGTACTAGGTACCTATCATATATCACCTCTGTTCTTTACAAAACCACAAAAACCCCAAAAGGCAAGTGTTGTCATTCTGCTGTCACAGAGGTAGAGGCTGAGATCTAGAAAGATTACAATACTTGTTCACAGTCCCTGCTGGGAAATGGCAGAGCTGGGATGGGACATCAGTGGGCCTTTCACACAGATCAGATTTCTGACACATTGTTAAATTCGATGTTTGATGAAATGACACTTTCCTCCCAGTTATATTTTGTATTTATTTACTTTTTTAAAATTCATTTTTTCCACACTGAGAATAAGAAAAAGAGAAATTTAAATTTTTTTTTTTAAGACGGGGTTTCACTATGTTGGTCAGGCTGGTCTTGAACTCCCGACCTCAGGTGATCCACCCATCTTGGCCTCCAAAGTGCTTGGATTACAGGGGTGAGCCACCACACTGGGCCGAAATTTAAAAACTTTTAAATTCATTTTATTTCATTGTTTGACACGTAAATATTGTACATATTTAAGGCCAGGCATGGTTGCTCATCCCTACAATCCCTACATTTTCAGAGGTCGAGGTAGGAGGACCACTTGAGACCAAGGAGTTCAAGACCAGCCTGAGCAACATAGTGAGAACCCTGTCTCTACAAACAAACAACAACAAAAAAAAACAGACACAAAAAAAGGAACTCAAAAACTCTCAGTGGGCTGGGCACAGTGGCTGACGCCTTTTAATTCCAGCACTTCAGAGGCCGAGGCGGGTGGATCATGAGGTCAGGAGATCGAGACCATCCTGGCTAATATGGTGAAATCCTGTCTCTACTTAAAATACAAAAAAAATCACTACAGGTGGTGGCGAACACCTGTAATCCCAGCTACTCAGGAGGCTGAGGCAGGAATTGCTTGAACCCGGGAGGCAGAGGTTGCAGTGAGCTGAGATCGATTCTGCACTCCAGCCTGGACAACAGTGCGAGACTCCATCTCAAAAAAAAAAAAAAAGTTTTTATATTTGCCAGGTATGTGGCCTATGCCTGTATTTGCAAGTACTCTGGAGTAGGATTACAAGTCTTCATTCTTTTTCGAGGCTGCAGTGAACTGTGATTGCACCACCACAGTCTGGCATGGGTGACAGAATGGGATTCTGCATTAAAGAAACAAAATAAAACAAAACATTGTATATATTTACGAGGCGCATAGTGGTATTTTGAAACATAGAATGTATAGTAATCAGATCAATGTGATGAGCATGTCCATCATCTCAAACATCATTTCTTTGTGTGAGGAATGTTTAATATCCTCCTTCTAACTATTGAAACTATGGAATATATAATTGTTAACTGTACTTATTCTAAAGTGGTATAGAATACTACAATTTTTCCTCCTATCTAGCTGTAATTTTGTATCCTTTAACAAATCCTTCCCTCTTCCTCTATTTTTCCTACCATTTCGAGCCTCTAGTATCTGCTGTTCTACTTCTTATTTTTATTTGTTGGCCAGGCTGGTCTCAAACTCCTGGCCTCGAGTGATCTGCCTGCCTTGACCTCCCAAAGTGCTGGGACTACAGGCCTGAGCCACCACACCCAGCCACTTTGAGCTTCCTTTATCTGTTTTTGTTGTTGTTGTTGTTGTTGTTGTTTGTTGTTGTTGTTTTTGAGATGGAGTCTTGTTCTGTAGCCCAGGATGGAATGCAATGGTGCGATCTCAGCTCACTGCAACCTCCATCTGCCTGGTCCCATCAAGCAATTCTCCTGCCTCAGCCTCCCAAGTACCTGGGATTACAGGCACGAGCCACCATGCCCAGTTAATTTTTGTATTTTTTTTAGTAGAGACAGGGTTTCACCATGTTGGCCAGTCTGGTCTTGAACTCCTGACCTCATGATCCGCCTACCTCAGCCTCCCAAAGTGCTGGGATTACAAGCCTGAGCCACTGCACTCGGCAAGCTTCCTTTATCTTAATGTCTATCTCTCTCCATAGACTTGGGAAATGTTCAGCTATTATTTCATTAAATGTGTTTGTTATACCTTTTTCCTTCTGAAATGTTCATAATGTGAATATTTGTTCACTTAACAGTATCCTGTCCCATAAATCCTGAACCTTTCTTCACTCTCTGTAATTCTTAATTTTATTTATTTACTGAGACAGGTTCTTGCTCAGTCTCCCAGGCTGGAGTGCAGTGGCAAGATCTTGGCTCACGGCAGCCTCCACCACTGAGGTTCAAACAATTCTCCTGCCTCAGCCTCCTGAATAGCTGGAATGACAGGCATGCACTACCACACTTGGCTGATTTTTGTATGTTGGCCAGGCTGGTCTTAAATTCCTGATCTAAAGTGATTTGCCTTCCTCATCTTCCCAAAGTGCTGGGCTTGCAGGCCACTGAACCCAGCCTTAATTGTATTATTTATTTACTTATTCTTCCGATGTTATTTCAAAACACCTGTGTTCAAGTTTAGGCATTCTTTCTTCCAGTTGGTCTAGTATGTTGTTGAAACTCTCAATTGTATTTTTTTTTTCTTTTCTTTTTCTTTTTTTTTTTTTTGAGACAGAGTCTTGCTCCCGTCGCCAGGCACCAGGCTGGAGTGCAGTGGCGGGATCTTGGCTCACTGCAACCCCCGCCTCCTGGGTTCAAGCAATTCTCCTGCCTTGGTCTCCTGAGTATCTGGGACTACAGGTGCACACCACCATGTCCAGCTGAGTTTTGTATTTTTAGTAGAGACGGGGTTTCACCATGTTGGCCAGGATGATCTCGATCTCTTGACCTTGTGATCCCCCCGCCTCAGCCTCCCAAAGTGCTGGGACTACAGGCATGAGCCACCGCCGCACCCGGCCTGTATTTTTTTTTTCATTAATTGAACTCTTCGACTCCAAGATTTCTCTTTTTTGTTTTTGTTTTTGAGACACAGTCTCGCTTGTTGCCTAGGCAGTGTTACTATCTCAGCTCACTGAAACCTCTGCCTCCCAGGTTCAAGGGATTCTCCTATCTCAGCTTCCCTAGTAGCTAGGATTACAGGCATGTGTCACCACACCCATATAATTTTTGTATTTTTAGAACTGTCAGGGTTTCACCATGTTGACCAGGCTGGTCTGGAACTCCTGATCTCAGATGATTCACCCACCTTGGCCTCACAAAGTGCTGGGATTATAGGCATGAGTCACTGCACCTGGCCGGTTTTTTTCTGTCTATCTCTTTGTTGCATTTCTCATTCAAATCATAAATTATTTTCCTGATTTCATCGAATTATCTATCTATATTGTCTTGTATCTTGCTAAGCATCCTAAAAATTATTATTTTGAATTAGGAGCTGTGCTGGTAGATTGTTGAAAGACCAAAGTGAAGGATAGCACTTGAGATTTGTCTTCTCCCTGTTTTCAGATATTAGAAGCTCAAAAGACCTCTCCAACTATGGTAAGGGTGTGGGGTTGGGGTGGTCTATATTAGTTTCCAGAGCTGCCTTAACAAACTGGGTGGCTTTAAACAACAGAAATTTATTCCCTGACAGTTCTAGAGGCTAAAAATCTGGAATCAAGGTGTCAGCAGGTCCACATTCCTTTGAAAAAAATCTTTCCTTCTTCCTTGCCTCTCCCTAGCTTCTGGTGGCTGCTAACAACCTTCCCTGGCGTGTAGATGCATTACTCCAATTCCTGTCTCCATTGACACATGGACTTCTTCCCTCTGTCTTTTATCTTCTGTATCTCTGTATCCAATAACCTTTTTTAAAAATGTGAGATGGGGTCTCACTCTGTCATGCAGGCTGGAGTGCACTGCATGATCATGGCTTACTGCAGCCTTGAACCCCTGGTCTCAAGCAGTGCTCCCACCTCAGCCTCCTGAGTAGCTGGGACTGCAGGTGCACACCACCACACCCAGATAGTAGTTTTTGTTTATTTATTTTGAGATAGAGTTTCGCTCTTGTTCCCCAGGCCAGAGTTCAATGGAGTGATCTTGGCTCACCACAACCTCTACCTCCAGGTTCAAGTGATTCTCCTGCCTCAGCCACCTGAGTAGCTGGGATTATAGGCATGCACCACCACACCCAGCTAATTTTGTATTTTTAGTAGAGATGGGGTTTCTCCGTGTTGGTCAGGCTTGTCTTGAACTCCCAACCTCAGGTGATCTGCCTGCCTCGGCCTCCGAAAGTGCTGGGAATACAGGCATGAGCCACCACGCCCGGCCTAATAGTTTTTTTTAATTTTTATTTTTTTCTGAGATAGCGTCTCACTCTGTTGCCTGAGTTGGATATGGCCGTCAGGCCCCCACATGCAATCTCTGCCTCCTCTGTTCTTTCCTTCCAACAAAGCTCACATTTTATAGCCTGTAGCCAAGTTGTTGAAATGGAGAGTAATTTGAGCATCTAATTTCTTTTTAAGTTTTAATATCTGACAATTTCTTAAGATGTTAACCTCAAGTAATTTTTTTTTTTTGAGAAGTCTTGCTCAGTCATCCAGGCTGGAGTGCAGTGGTGCAATCTCAGCTCATTGCAACCTCTGCCTCCTGGGCTTAAGCAGTTCTCCTTCCTCAGCCTCTTGAGTAACTGGGATTAGAGGTGTATGCCACCGCACCTGGCTAATACTTTGTATTTTTAGCAGAGATGGGGTTTCACCATGTTGGCCAGGCTTGTCTCAAACTCCTGATCTCAAGTGATCTGCCCACCTTGGCCTCCCAAAGTGCTGGGATTACAGGCATGAGCCACCAAGCCCGGCCAGTTTTTAAGATGATTTTTTTAACAGTTTCATATGAGAAATTTCAAACATATGCAAAAGAATAATTTTTTAAAACCCTGAAATCTGTGTGTAGTGGTTGATGCCTATAATCCCAGCACTTTGGGAGGCCAAGGCAGGAGGATTGCTTGAGCCCAGAAGTTTCAGACCAGCCTAATCAATGTAGCCAGACCCTGTCTCTACAGGAAAAAAAAAAAATATATATATATATATTGTAGTTTTGGCTTGTTTTTTTGAAACAGGGTCTCACTCTGTCACCCAAGCTGGAGTGCAGTGGCAGGCTCTTGGCTCACTGTAACCTCTGCCTCCCAGGCTCATGATCCTCCTGAGCATTGTACCACCATGCCCAGCTAATTTTTGTACTTTTTGTAGAGATGGGTTTTTGCCACATTATCCAGGCTGGTCTGGAACTCCAAAGCTCCAACAGTCTGTCCACCTTGGCCTCCCATAGCGTTGGGATTACAGGCGCAAACCACTGCACACACCCAAAAAAAAAAAAAAAAAAAAACTTTTAAATAAATTAGCCCAATGGTCAGTGGTACATATCTGTAGTCAGAACTACTTGGGAGGTTGAGAAGGGAGGATTGCTTGAGCTCTGGAGTTTGAGGATGCAGTGAGCTATGATCGCATCACTGCACATCAACCTGGGTGACAGAGTGAGACTGTAAAACAAATACAAAAATAAAAACTAAACCCCTACGTATCCGTTACTTAGCTTCAACAATCTGATCCATTCATGGCCAATTTTGTTTCATTTATTTTCCTACCTACTCTGCAGCCCCACCACTGGATAATTTTTTTTTTTTTTTTTGAGATAGGGTCTCGCTGTGTCATGCAGGCTGGAGTGCAGTGGTACAATCATGGCTCACTGCAGCCTTGACTTCCCCGGGCTCAGGTGATCCTCACACCTCAGCCTCCTGAATAGCTGGGTCTACAGGTGTGTGCTACTACCTCTCGCTAATTTTTTTTATTTTTTGTCTTGCTATGTTGTTCAGGGTCTCACTATGTTGTTCAGGCTGGTCTAAAGCTCCTAGACTTGAGGGATTCGTGTCAACCTCCTAAATTGCTAGGATTACAGTCATGAGCCACTGTGCATAGCTCACAAAAATTCTTTGAGGTTCTGCCAGGCATGGTGGCTCAGCACTTTGGGAGGCTGAGGCGGGCAGATTACCTGAACTCAGGAGTTCGAGACCAGCCTGGGCAACATGGTGAAACCACCATCTCTACTAAAATACCAAAAATTAGCCAGGTATGGTGACGTGCGCCTGTAGTCCCAGCTACTCAAGAGGCTGAGGCAGGAGAATTGCTTGAACCCTGGAGGTGGAGGTTGCAGTGAGCTGAGATCACACCACTGCACTCCATCCTGGGCAACAGAGTGAGACTCTATCTCAAAAAAAAAAAAAAAGTAAATATTCTCACCCTTTCGAGGGAATGAACATTTTAGAATAACTGAGAGAGTACAATTGCAACGTTCATAACACAAAGAAATGATGAATGTTTGAGGTGATGGATACTACATTTATCTTGATGTGATTATTACACATTGTATGCCTGTATCAAAATATCTCATGTACACTGTAAATATATACACCCACTACACAGCCATAAAAATTAAAAATTAAGACTAGGAGCAGTGGCTTATGCCTGTAATTCCAGCACTTTGGGAAGCCAAGGCAGGCAGATCATGAGGTCAAGAGATTGAGACCATCCTGACCAACATGGTGAAACCCCGTCTCTACTAAAAATACAAAAAATAAATTAGCCGGATGTGGCAGCACTCTTCTAGTCTCAGCTACTTGGGAGGCTGAGGCAGGAGAATCCCTTGAACCCAGGAGGCAGAGTTGCAGTGAGACAAGATTGTGCCACTGCACTCCAGCCTGGCGACAGAGTAAGACTCCATCTCAAAAAAAAAAAAAAAACAAAAAAAAAAAACAGAGAGGGTTACAGATGCTGGTCAGGCTTCTACATTAATACCTTCCAGTGAGCTGCTACATTTTCTGCATGATGAACTCAGGTCAGGAACCCTGAGCTCCCAGCAGGTGCTAAAAACCCACTGGGGCTTGAGAGTTTGGCTTGTGAAGGCTTCAGGTGGGGCCTGCAGATGTGGGTTGTTTGCCTTGGGACTTACACAGGTCATTCTTTTTTTTTTTTTTTTTTTAATAAGATGGGGTTTCACCATGATGGCCAGGCTGGTCTTGAACTCCTGACCTCAGGTGATCCACCCACCTTGGCCTCCCAAAGTGCTAGGATTACAGGCGTGAGCCACCGCGCCCGGCCTCACAGTCGTTCTTACAGGATCACAGAGAACGGTTAGAGGGGCACCTTGAAGTCTGAGGCCCTCTAAGAATAAATCTCAAAGGGATCCAGTTATAAAGATTCTTTAGCAAGGGTTTGAACTATGAGGTTGATGTGCCAGACACAAGCCTGCCCCAGTCTATAAGCAGAACACTGCCATGGTTGTGTTGAGTCTGCTCCTGATCAGTTGATGCAGGCAGACTGCGAGGAGAGGAATGCGTCTTGCAGGTCAATAGAAGCAACCTGTGGAAACTGAGGCCTATCCATCTAAGTAGCCCAGTGGTATATGTGATGGGGTTACTGAGTAGTCTATGGGCAAGACAGTCCTCAATTTATATTACTGTTTCACATTGGTTCAACCTGTACAAAAAAATAGGTTTAAACTTGCTTTTTTTTGGACACAGGGTCTTGCTGTGTCACTGAGGATGGAGTGCAGTGGTGCAATCTTGGCTTAGTGCAGCCTCAATCTCCCAGGCTCAAGTGATCCTCCCACCTCAGCCTCCTAAGTAGCTGGGACTACAGGCTTGCACCACCATGTGTGCCCTAGTTTTGTATTTTTTGTAGTTGGGGATTTGCTATGTTACCCAAGCTGGTCTTAAACTCCTGGGCCCTTTCTTTTTTCTTTTTATCTTGTTCAATAGCAGCAGAGTTTAGGTTTTGTTTGTTTGTTTGTTTTTTGAGACAGTCTCTCCCTCTGTCACTAGGCTGGAGTGCAGTGATGCAATCTCGACTCACTGCAATCTGCCCCTCCTCGATTCAAGTGATTCTCTTGCCTCAGCCTCCTGAGTAGCTGGGACCACAGGCACATGCCACTGTACCTGGCTAATTTTTGTATTTTTAGTAGAAACGGGATTTCACCATGTTGGCCAGGATGGTCTCTATCTCTTGACCGCATGATCCACGGGCCTCAGCCTCTGAAATTGCTGGGATTACAGGTGTGAGCCACGATGCCCAGCCCAGAGCTTCGTTTTTTTTTAACATTGCAATGTAAAAATTCTGGAATAGAAGGCCAGGCACAGTGGCTCACACCAGTAATCCTAGCACTTTGAGAGGCTGAGGAGGCAGATCACTTGAGCTCAGGAGTTCGAGACCATCCTGGGCAACATGATGAAACCCTATCTCTACAAAAAATTAGTTGGTAATGGTGGTTTGTGCCCGTAATATCAGGTACTTGAGGGGCTGAAGTGGGAGAATTGCTTGAGCCCAGGAAGTTAAGCCTACAGTGAGCTGAGATCTTGCCACTGCACTCTAGCTTTGGTGATAAAGTGAGATCCTGTCCCAAAAAAGAAAGAAAAAAAGAAAGAAGAAAGAAAGAAAGAAAGACAGAGAAAGGAGGGAGGGAGGGAGAAGAGGGAGAAAGAGAGAAAGAAAGGAAGGAAGGATGGATTCTGGAATAGAAATTAAATTATAGGGTGAGTGCTGTGGCTCACACCTGTACTCCCAATACTCTGAGGTAAGGTGGGAGGATTGCTTAAACTCAGGAGTTCACCAGCCTGGGCAACATGGGGAAATCCCATCTCTCCAAATAACAAACAAACAAAATTTAGCTGGAGGCCAGGTAAGGTGGCTTACTGTAATCACAGAACTTTAGGTAGCTGAGGAAGATCACCTGAGGTCAGAAGATCAAGATCAGCCTGGCCAACATGGAGAAACCCGTCTCTACTAAAAATGCAACAGCGTGGTAGTGAGCATCTGTAATCCCAGCTGCTTCAGAGGCTGAGATTGCATCACTGCTCTTCAGCCTGGGCAACAGAGTAAGATCCTATCAAAAAACAAAACAAACAAAAAAAGGCCAGTGGTGGCTCACACCTGTAATCCCAGCTCTTTGGGAGGCTGAGATGGGCGGATCACCTGAGGTCAGGAGTTCTGAGCCCAGCCTGGCCAACATAGTGAAACCCAGCCTCTACTAAAAATAAAAATAAAAAAAATTAGCCAGGCGTGGTGGCATGCACCTATAATCCCAGCTACTCAGGAGGCTGAGGCAGGAGAATCGCTTGAACCCAGGAGGTGGAGGTTGCAGCGAGCTGAGATGGCGCCACTGCACTTCAGCCTGGGTGAGTGAGATTCCATCTCAAAAAACCAAAAACAGGTTGGGCGAGGAGGCTTACTCCTGTATCCCAGCACTTTGGGAGGCCAAGGCGGGTGGATCATGAGGTCAGGAGTTCGAAATCAGCCTGGCAAATATGGTGAAATCTCATCTCTACTAAAAATACAAAAATTAGCTGGGTGTGGTGGTGCACACCTAGAGTCCCAGCTACTTGGGAGGCTGAGATAGGAGAATTGCTTGAACCAGGGAGGCAGAGGTTGCAGTGAGCCGAGAGATGGTGCCACTGCACTCCAGCCTGGGGGACAGAGGGAGACTCTGTCTCAAAACAAACAAACAACAAAAACAAAAAACAAAAAAACACCTAGCCGGGTGTGGTGGCTAGCAGCTGGAGTTCCAGCTACTTGGGGAACTGAAGCGGCAGCATCATTTGAGCCCAGGCGGTCGAGGCTGCTGTGAGTCAAGATTGCGCATTGCACTCCATTCCTGGTGACAGAGTGAGATCCTGTCCACACCCCCACAAAAAGAGTGTGAGGTGTATTGACTTTTTTCTAAATTTAAAAAGTTTGAGAATTAGATGTGAAATACTGGGTATGCTTTAAAATCAATGCAATCATTAGTTTAACCATTTATGTGATAAAAATGAATATAGGTATAACCTATGACTCAGCAATTCCATTGCTGGATGTATACACATATTCATCGAAAGCTTTATATAAGAGTGTCCACAGCAGCACTACTCATAATAGCCTAAGCTGGAGATAACCCAATCACCCACGACTGATGGAATCATGGATAAACTCTGTCTCTACTAAAAATACACCGAGCATGGTGGTGGGCACCTGTAATCCCAGCTGCTTGGGAGGCCGAGATTGTGCCACTGCTCTTCAGCCTGGGCGACAGAGCAAGACACTGTCTCAAAAACAAAAAACAAACAAACAACAACAACAAAAAGGCTGGACACAGTGGCTCACAACTGTAATCCCAGCACTTTGGGGGCTGAGGCAGGCAGATCCCCCGAGGTCAGAATCTAGAGGGTATACAGAAATTATTTACTTTTTATTGAAGTTGGGCCAGTTGTGTTATAATAAAAAATATTATTTCTTATATTTAAGAAATTATTTATTTGAACAGGTATTAGGGAACTAAGTAAAGGGGATACTGAGGTAACACAGTAATAAAGTAGGAATCAGCCTCCATCTCTGGGGCTGGGAAATAGCAGTAGGGGTTGTTAAGTAGACTCAGAGGCTTAGAGGAGGGAGCTGGGGCCCAGATGTGTAAGGAGGGTGTACTGCAAGAAGTTGCTGTTATTTCTAGGGGAATACAATGAGGCTGATTTGAAGAGCTCCATAAAACCTGGGACTGGAACCATTGCTGCCCCTGTGATAAAGAGCTGGGTGCTGAGATGATGGTGACCAAATGGCCAGCAAACAGGAAGGAGCATTTCCCTGATTGCTTTCCTCTGCTCCAGGCTTCCATTCTCCCTCTAGTGCCCCCAACTGGCAGAATTAATGGCGGAGCACACTGGCAAAGGAGAAGTGAGGTCATATTTCCTCCATTACAAATGTGGCTTGGCTGGGCTTGGTGGGTCACGCCTTTAATCCAAGCACTTTGGGAGGCCGAGGCAGGCAGATCACGAGGTCAGGAGATAGAGACTATTCTGGCTAACATGGTGAAACCCCATCTCTACTAAAAAATACAAAAAAATTAGCCGACCTTGGTGGCATGTGCCTGTAGTCCCAGCTACTAGGGAGGCTGAGGCAGGTGAATCGCTTGAATCCAGGAGGCGGAGGTTGTAGTGAGCCAAGATCGTGCCACTGCACTCCAGCCTGGGCAACAGAGCAAGACTCCATCTCAAAATAAAATAAAATAAAAAATAAACAAATAAAGGATGTGAAGATATTTTTAAAATATGGCATATTTATACAGTAGGATACTATAAAACAATGAAAAGAATCTACAGGCAACTCATGGGTAAGGCTCACAAACAAAATGTTGAAAAATACAAGAGTAATTAGTGTAGGATTCCATTTCCATAAAATTTGAAAGCAGGCAGCATGAAACTATGGGGTTAGAAGTTAGAATAGAGGTTACCTTGGTAGGGGCAGTGACTGAGGAGAGAGGAAGGGAACTTCTGGGATACCGATAATATGCAAGTTTTTTTTTTCTTTGAGATGAAGTGTCGCTCTTGTTGCCCAAGCTGGAGTGCAGTGGTGCCATCTCAGATCACTGCAACCTCCACCTCTCGGGTTCAAGCAAGTCTCTTGCCTCAGCCTCTGGAGTAGCTAGGATTACAGATGACTGCCACTGTGCCTGGCTAATTTTTGTATTTTTAGTAGAGATGAGGTTTCGCCATGTTGGCCAGGCTGGTGTCAAACTCCTGACCTCAGGTGATCCGCACCTCTGCCTCCCAAAGTACTAGGATTATAGGCGTGAGCCATCACTCCCAGCCAATATGAAATTTTTAAAAACACGGATGTCTTTATTGTACACTTATGATTTATGCATATTTTCTATGTATGTCATGTAACAATAATTTTTTTTAAAAGTATGGCCAGGTCCAGTGGCTCATGCCTATAATTCCAGCACTTTTGAAGGCCTGGGCAGGCAGATCACTTATGTACAGGAGTATGAGACCAGATTGGGCAACATGGTGAAACCCTTCTGGGCATGGTGGCACATACCTGTAGTCTCAGCTACTTGCATGGCTGAGGCCAGAGGGTCATCTAAGCCTGGGAGGTCAAGGCTGCAGTGAACCAAGACTGCTCTACCGCATGTCAGCCTGGGCAACAGAGCAAGACCCTGTCCCCAAAATACATACACACACACATAGATACATACATATAATTAAGCAGTATAATTTTTTTTTTTTAAACGGAGTCCTGCTCTGTGACCTAGGTTGGAGAGCGGTGGCGCAATCTCGGTTCACTGCAATCTCCGCCTTCAGGGTTCAAGCGATTCTTCTGCCTTGGCCTTCCAAGTAGCTGGGACTACAGGCATGCACCACCACGCCCGGCTAAGTTTTGTATTTTTAGTACAGATGGGCTTTTGCCATGTTGGCCAGGCTGGTCTTGAACTCCTGACCTCAGGCAATCTGCCCGCCTTGGCCTCCCAAGGTGCTGGGGTTACAGGTGTTAGCCATTGCATCCAAACTTCTATTTTTTCTTTTTTTGAGACAGAGTCTCCCTCTGTCACCCTGGCTGGAGTGCAGTGGCACCATCTCTTGGCTCACTGCAACCTCTGCCTCCAGGTGCAAATGATTCTCCTGCCTCAGCCTTCCAAGTAGCTGGGGTTATAGGTGCGTACCACCACACCCAGCTAATTTTTGTTTTTTTTTTGAGACACAGTCTCTCTCTTTCACCCAGGCTAGAGTGCAGTGTTGAGATCTCAGCTCACTGCAACCTCCTCCTTCTGGGTTCAAGCGATTCTCCTGCCTCAGCCTCCTGAGTATCTGGGACTATAGGTGCCTACCACCATGCCAGGCTAAATTTTGTATTTTCAGTAGAGACAGGGTTTCACCATATTGGCCAGGCTGGTCTCGAACTTCTGACCTTGTGATCTGCTCGCCTTGGCCCCTCAAAGTGCTGAGATTACAGGCGTGAGTCACTGCACCTGTCCAACCAGCTAATTTTTTTGTATTTTTTAGTAGACATGGGGTTTCACCATGTTGGCCAGGCTGATCTTGAACTTCTGCCTCGGCTTCCCAAAGTGCTGGGATTATAGGCTTGAGCCACAGCACCTCGCCCAGGCCCCAATTTTTTATTTTTATTTATTTATTTTTTGAGATGGAGTCTTGCTCTGTTGCCCAGGCTGGAGTGCTGTGGTGCAATCTTGACTCACTGCAACCTCTGCCTTCCAGGTTCAAGTGATTCTTCTTCCTACCCCTCCTGAGTACCTGGGATTGCAGGTGTGCACCACCACACCTGGCTATTTTTTATTTTTATTTTTTTTATTTTTAGTAGAGACAGGGTTTTACCCTGTTGGCCAGGCTGGTCTCAAACTCCTGACCTCAAGTGATCCGCCCACCTGGGTCTCCCAAAGTGCTGGGATTACAGGGGTGAGCCACCATGCCCAGTCTATTTTTTTTATTTTTATTTTGTTTGAGGTAGAGTCTCACTCTGTTGCCCAGGCTGAAGTGCAGTGGTGTCATCTCGGCTTACCACAACCTCCACCTCCCAGGTTAAAATGATTGTCCTTCCTCAGTCTCCCAGGTAGTTGGGATTACATGTGACCGCCAGCACACCTGGCCAATATTTGTATTTTTAGTAGAGACAGGGTTTTGCCATGTTGGCCAGGCTGGTCTCAAACTCCTGACCTCAAGTGATCCTCCCACCTTGGCCACACCACAGTGCTGTGGGGGGCTGAGGTTGCTGTGAGCCGAGATGGCGCCACTGGACTCCAGCCTGGGCAACAGAGGGAGACTCTGTCTCAAAAGAAAAAAAAAGATTTTACATTGAATCTCTTTCATTAATTATGGTAAGATGAAAAGCAAATTATTATAATCAGAGAGCTCAAGCACTTAAGAAATGAGTATAATATCATAGCTATATCCATGTTCTAGGACTTGGAAGAAATAAAGCTCAGGGTGTTAAACTTAGCATAGATTATGTCCAGATTATCTAATCTATTTGATTATGTACTGGCATGTTAGACAATGTTCTACATCCTAATATAGCCCCAGGCAAATTTTTAGGCATCATTTTTGAACTGGCTTATGTAAGAGTCTCATATACTATTTTATTTATAACTAACTTATCACTATTGGTGATTGTCAATCCAGTCCCTATTCCCTTTTCTTTTGTGTGAATGTTGAACTGAAAATTCCCTTTGCTATCTACTGCTTAAATAAATAGCAGAATAAGAGGCCTCTAAGATTCTTACTTGAAATTAGAGGCATTTAAAGACAAGAAGGAATGACCCCTTGTGGTGATTTTAAAATATGTCCAGCATTCTTTGATAATCCTCCCTTCCAGAAGTGGACTTAATTCCCCTCCTTTAAGCGTGTGCTGTACTTGTTTCTGATGAACAGAATGTGGCAGAAATGATGGATTGTGACTTCTGAGGGTAAGTCATAAAAGGCATTGAAGTTTCTTTTTTGTTATCGCTTGGATCATTCACTCTAGGGGAAGCCAGACACTCAAGCAGTCCTATGAAGGCGCCCAGGCAGTGAGGAAATGAGGCCTCTGCAACAGCCATGTAAGTGAACTATGTTGGTAATAGGTCTTTCAGCCTCAGCCTCCGACAAGCCCTCAGATGACTGCAGCCCCAAGTGACACCTTGACTCACCAGCTAAACTGCTCCCAAATTCCTGGACCAGAAAAACTGTGAGTTATGAAATGTTTATTTTTTCAGGCTACTAAATGTGGGACAAATTTGTTATACAGCCATAGATAAATAACACATTGCTTAACATGGCACATATACATGATCAGCTAATATTTGTTGAATGTTTAGATAATTCTCTAAGATACTACACTTAGAGAAGTATCTTAGTGCACTTTCATGTGAACTAAGTCATTTAATCCTTTAAACAGACATGCTGGAACTTCTCCAAGTATTGTATGTGAGCTAACTCGTTAAATACTCACAACAAATTTACAGGGTAGGTAATACTAGTATCTACATTTTGCAGATCAGGCAACTAAGGCACAGAGAGACTAACTTGCTCAAGCTGACTTGAATAGCTAATGATGGAACTAGCCCTTGAACTCTGGCAGTCTGGCTCTGCCACTCTCCTCTATGTTTCACTGCTATTAGGATAGTGCTATTGCCACTGAGAAGTACACTACAGTGAAACAACAAAAGACAGGTTTAAGCTTCATACCTGAAAAAGCAGATTAGATATAAACAAACTTTAAAGAATTAAAAAGCCTTGGAGGGTCTTTTAAAAGGAGACTGGGTTCTCATCCACTGAAGGCCCCAAGATGGGTGATAGGACCTTCGTGTTTCTCCAGTTCTATGACATATTAAATATACCTTCTAAGATACAATATGATTTAGTGGCTCCACTTGGAAATATCATAGTGCAATTGGTTTTACAACATTGTTTTCATTTTCTATTACATTTTGGAAAAATTAATATTATGTGGATATTTTGAGTTTCATTGTAACAAATTTGGGAAAAATAAATATGTATTGCCCTTTTAACTTCTTTTGGATTGCTATGGAGACCAAAATATATCCAGTATTATAAGTATTTAATACTTCCCCTTATTAATTATAATATTTACATAATTTGATGTATGCAATAATAAATATGGTAGAATAAAAAAGTTTATATCATCCTCATTACATTATTTCTCTTAAAAAAATCCCTAAAAACTGGCTGGTCATAGTGGCTCACACCTGTAATCCCAGCACTTTGGGAGGCCAAGGTGGGCAGATCACTTGCGGTCAGGAGTTTGAGACCAGCCTGGCCAACAGGGTGAAATCCCATTTTACTAAAATTACGAAAAAAAAAAAAATTAATCAGGAATGATGGCACGCACCTGTAATCCCAGTTACTCTCCTGAGGCAGGAGAATTGCTTAAACCTGGGAGGCAGAAGTTACAGTGAGCCGAGATGGTGCCACTGTACTCCAGCCTGGGTGATAGAGCAAGACTCAATCTCGAAAAAAAAAAAAAGAAAAAAAATTACTTTAAAATGTAATTTTAATACTCTTATTTGTGATGCATTTCTGAAGAAATACCTAATTTCGAAGTTAACAGAGACACGGTTTATAATTCATTCAATTTATCTTTTTAAGACGTACAGTCTCATTGTTCAGGCTGGACTCAATGACTGGAGTCAAATTACTGGACTGAAGCTGACAGGACAGGTGAGCACCACTGTGCTCCACTTACCATTCTTTCTAAAAGCATCTACTATAGTATGTGTAAAATTAGTTGATAATTTGATATACTTTAAGTCAATAAATTCAAAGCAATTCATAAATATCTGGGTTGCAAAGATAGTTTCCTTCTTATTTATAGAAGTAAAAAAGTAAAAAGGACTGGCAAGATAGCTTTAAGTTTTTTTTTGTATTTTTTTTTTTTTTTTTTGAGACAGAATCTTGTTCTGTTGCCCAGGCTAGAGTGTGCAGTTGCACAATCTCGGCTCACTGCAGCCTCTGCCTCCCGGGTTCAAGCAATTCTCCTGCCTCAGTCTCCTGAGTAGCTGGGATTACAGGCATGTGCCACCACACCTGGCTAATTTTTGTATTTTTAGTAGAGATGAGGTTTCACCATGTTGGCCAGGCTAGTCTCAAACTCCTGACCTCAGATGATCCACCTGCCTTGGCCTCCCAAAGTGCTGGGATTACAGGTGTAAGCCACCACGCCCAGCCAGTTTTAAGTTCTTTAATTCAGTGTTATCGTCTTGGTGAGGCCTTCCTGAACCATATTCCCAACAGGTTGTTGATTTTTTTGGCTTTCTGTTTTTCTTTAAATTTATTTTTTATTTTATAGAGTCGGGGTCTTACTCTGTTCCCCAGGCTGGTCTTGAACCTCTGGGCTCAAGCAGTCCTCTTGCTTTGGCTTTCCAAAGTGCTAAGATTACAGGTAGTAAACCACTGCACCCAGTCACTTTTTTTTTTTTTTTTTTTTTAATAAAAATGATCACGAAGGCCAGGCACAGTGGCTCATACCTGTAATCCTTTGGGAGGCTAAGGAGGGTGGATCATGAGGTCAGGAGATCAAGACCATCCTGGTCAACATGGTAAAACCCCATCTCTATTAAAAATACAAAAATTAGCTGGGCGTGGTGGTGCATGCATGTAATCCCAGCTACGGGAGGCTGAGACAGGAGAATCACTTGAACCAGGGAGTCAGAGGTAGTGGTTACTGGAGATCACTGCATTCCAACCTAGTGACAGAGAGAGACTCTGTTACAAGAAAAAAAAATCACGATCTAGTAAACATAGTATATATTTCACAGATTTATTCTGTATACCTTCTGTTTTCTGGCAGTAGAACATAAGCTCCACGAGGGCAGGGAGATTTTTGTGTGCTTTGTTCACTGCTGTAGAATCAGTGTTTAGAATAACGCCTGCTACATAGTAGGTATTTGATAAGTATTTGTTGAAAATTGAATGTAAAAATCCAACAAACAGATTGGAGATGTATCTCCCAACTATTGTTAATAATTGTTATTATTGGAGATTTATCTTATTTGATTACTGAACTGACCTATGAGGACTAGTATTAGTACTTTATCACTTTCCAGACATTGTAATTAAATAACCTGCCCAAAGTCTTGTAGAAATTAAATAGCAGAAACAGGTTTTAACATTAGGCTAAGTGAAAGACGCTAGCCACAAAAGGCCATATATTGTACAATTCCATTTACATGAACTGTCCAGAACAGGTAAGCCTATAGAAACAGGAAGTACATTAGTGGCTGCCTAGGGCTAGCGCAGGGGTCGGAGAAATGGGGAGTGACTGCTAATCTGTATGAAGTGCCTTTTAGGGGGGACAATTTTTTTTTTTTTTTGAGATGGAATCTTGCTCTGTCGCCCAGGCTGGAGTGCAGCGGTGTGATCTCGGCTCATTGTAACCTCCACCTTCAAGTGATTCTCCTGCCTCAGCCTCCCAAGTAGCTGGGACTACAGGCACATGCCACTACGCCCAGCTAATATTTGTATTGTACAAAGTAGAGCTGGGGTTTCACTATGTTGGTCAGTATGATCTCAATCTTTTGACCTCGTGATCTGCCTGCCTTGGCCTCCCAAAGGGCAGAGCCATTTTTTTTTTTAATAGACAGTGTCTTGCTCTGTTGTTCAGGTTGGAGTGTAGCAGCGGGATGATAGCTTATTATAACCTCCCTAACCTCAAACTTCTGGGCTCAAGTGATCCTCCCACTTTACCCTCCCAAAGTGCTGGGATTATAAACCAGAGCCACCACATCTGGGCCAGAAATGTTATAAAATTAGATTGTGGTAGAGGTTGCAGAACCCTGTGATGTGAACATGCTAAAAACCATTGAATTCTATATTTTAAAATGGATAAATTATATATATGTGAGTTATATCTCAATAAAGCCTTTAAAAAATAATAAAATGGTGAAGTGTGGTGGCTCATGCCCATAATCTTAAGGAGAACAAGGTTGGGAGGATCACTTGAGCACAGGATTTTGAGGCTTCAGTGAGCTATAATTGTGCCACTGCACCCTAATCTGGAGGACAGAGTGAGACCCTGTCCTCTGCAAACAAGAAAAAAATAGTGACAGTAATTTTTTATCAATATTGATACCAATAACAAAAAATAAGCCAAAAAAAAAGAGAAAAAAAGAAAAACTAAAAAAAAAAAAAAAAAAGGCAGAGAAGCAGGAGGGAGAAAAAAAAAAAACAGAGGGAGAAATAAATAAAAACTCCTCCTTAAGAAATGGTTCACACCTGTAATTCCAGCACTTTAGGAGGCCAAGACAGATGGATCACCTAAGGTCAGGAGTTCAAGACCAGCCTGGCCAACATGACAAAACCCCATTTCCACTAAAAATACAAAAATTAGGCTGGGCACAGTGGCTTAAGCCTGTAGTCCCAGCATTTGGGGAGGCCGAGGCGGGCGGATCATCTGAGGTCAGGAGATCAAGACCATCCTGGCCAACATGGTGAAACCCCATCTCTACTAAAAATACAAAAATTAGCTGGTCGTGGTGGCAGGCACTTGTAATCCCAGCTACTTGGGAGGCTGAGGCAAGAGAATCACTTGAACCCGGGAGGCGGAGATTGCGGTGAGCCGAGATCATGCCACTGCACTCCAGCCTGGGCAACAGAGTAAGACTTTGTCCCCCTGCCAAAGAAAAACACAACACAACACAACAAAACAAAAAAATTAGCCAGTTGTGGTGGTGCATGCCTGTGGTCCCAGCTACTTGGGAGGCTGAGGCAGATGAATCATTTGAACCTGGAAGGTGGAGGCTGCAGTGAGCCGAGATCACACTGTTGCACTCCAGCCTGGGTGACAGAGTGAGACCCTGTCTCAAAAAAAAAAAAAAAAAGAATGTCACTTAAGGCCATCGAGTGCACTGGCTTACACCTATAATCCCAGCACTTTGGGAGGCTGAGGAAGGCGATCACCTGAGGTCAGGAGTTCGAGACCATCCTGGCCAACATGGTAAAACCCTGTCTCTACTAAAAGTACAAAAAATATTAGCCAGATGTGGTGGTGGGCACTTGTAATGCCAGCTACTCAGGAGACCAAGGCAGGAGAAGTGCTTGAACCTGGGAGGCAGAGGTTGCAGTGAGCAGAGATCGTGCTGTTATACTCCAGCCTGGCCAACAAGAGTGAGACTCTGTCTCCAAAAAATAAATAAATAAATAAATACAATTGGCTTGCGTCTGTAGTCACAGCTACTTGGGAGGCTGAGGTGGGAGAATCACTTGAACCTGGGAGGTGGAGGTCACAGTGAGCTGAGATCTCACCACTGCACTGCAGCCTGGGCAACAGGGCAAGACCACCTGTCTCAAAAAAAAAAAAAAAAAGAAAAGAAAAGAATGTTACTTAACATAGATGGAATGATAGGATTATAAAATCATTGTTCTACAACCAGTATGGTAATAGTTGATTTAGGCAAGAATCATCAATGGATGCCAACCCATTGAGATATTGTCAGGGAAGAGATATTCACAGTTTCAAAGGATCACCCTACACGAGGAACCTTTTTGGTTTTGAAGTGAAATTTACATTAGATGAAACACACCACTTTAAAGTGAACAATTCAGAGGCATTTAGTACTTTAGCAATGTTGTGCCACCACCTTTATCTAGCACCAAAACATTTTCGTCACACCAAAATAAAACTTGGTACTCATTAAGCAGTTGCTCCCTCCTTCTCTCACCCAACTCCCACCAATCTGCTTTCTGTGGATTTGCCTATTCTGGATATCTCATATAAATGGGATCATACAATATGTGACATTTTGTGTCTGGCTTCTTTTATTTAGCATAATGTTTTCAATGTTCATCCACATTGTAGCATGTGTCAGTACTAAATTCTTTTTATGGCTAAAAATATTCCAGTGCATGCATAGACCACAATTTGTTTACTCATTCATTTATGGATGATCATTTAGGTTGTTTCCATCTTTTGGCTGTTGTGATAGTGCTGCTATGAACACTCATGTACAAAGGTTGTTTGAGTACCTGTTTTCAGTCCTTGTGCATATATACCTAGAAGTGGAATTGCTGTTAATTCTATAATTAGCTTTCTGAGAAGCCAACAGACTGTTTCCATAACTGTACCATTTTACATTTCCACCAGAAATGTAGGAGGTTTCCAACATATGAGGGTTCCAGAATCCTCACCAATACTTATTGTCCATTAACATTTTTTTGAGATGGGGTCTCAGTCTGTTGTCCACGCTGGAGTGCAGTAGTGTGATCATAGTTCACTGCAGCCTCCAGCTCCTGGGCTTAGATGATCCTCCAGCCTCAGCCTCCCAAAGGGCTGAGATTATACTTGTGAGACATTAAGCCTGGTCTTATTTTCCATTAAAAAAAATTTTTATGGCCGTGCATGGTGGTTTACGCCTGTAATCCCAGCACTTTGGGAGACTGAGGCGGGTAGATCACGAGTTCAGGAGTTCAAGACTAGCCTGACCAATATGGTGAAACCTCATCTCTACTAAAAATATGAAAAAAATTAGCTGGGCGTGGTGGCACGCACCTGTAGTCCCAGCTACTTGGAAGGCTGAGGCAAGAATGGCTTGAACCCAGGAGGTGGAGGTTGCAGTGAGCCGAGATCGTGCCACTGCACTCCAGCTTGGGCGACAGAGCAAGACTCTGTCTCAAAAAAAAAAATTTTTTTTATAGTCATCCTAGTAGGTGGGAAGTAGTAGCGCATTATGGTTTTGCTTTGTATTTTCCTAACAACTAATGATGTTGATCCTCTTGTCACATGCTTGTTTAGTCATTTTTATGTCTTTGGAGAAATGTCCATTCAAATCCTTTGCTCATTTTTTACACAGACTTCTTAAATACAGAGGGAAAAGGTATCTGTATCTTGGAGAAATAATTAACTGTAACATCACCAGTAATGGAACAAACTGACATCATATTTTGATTCACTAAGATGGACACAATATCATCTATAGTATACCCCCAAAAATTGTTTAACTTGAATCTAACCATAGGGAAATAAATCCAAAATAAGGAACATTCTGCAAAATAGTAGTACTGGATTCTTCAAAAAAGTCAATGTTATAAAAAAAAAAATTAAAAAAATAAAAAGAGGGCCAGGTACTGAGGCTGAGGCCTATAATCCTAGCACTTTGGGAGGCTGAGGCGGGTGGAACACCTGAGGTCAGGAGTTCGAGACCAGCCTGGCCAACACAGTGAAATTCTGTCTCTAAAAAAAAAAATGTTTTTTGCAGTGATCTGAGATTGCACCACTGTACCCTAGCCTGGGTGATAAAGTGAGACTCCATTTCAAAGTAAATAAACAAATAGAAAGAAAACCAAAAAACAAAACCAAGAATGATTCTAGACTAAAGGAGTTTAAAGACATGACAAATTCAACGGATGATCCTTAATGGTAGCCTGAATTAGGAAAAAAAAGAAAATCAGCTACAAGTGATATTACTGGGATATTTTGCAAAATTGAATATGGCCTATATGTTACAGATGATTACATTGAATTAGTACAAAAGTTTCTTGGATTGATCATGGAATTCTGATTATGTAGGAGATTACCTTTGTTCTTAGTAGATATATATTGAAATATTTAGGGATAAAGGGTAACTGTCTGCAAAAACTCAAATGATTCAGCAAAATAAACCATACACACTGACACATAGATAGCATATGTGGCAGAATGTTAAAAATTGGTGGCCAGGTGTGGTGGCTCACGTCTGTAATCCCAGCACTTTGGGAGGCAGAAGAGGGTAGATCACGGTCAGGAAATGGAGACCATCCTGGCTAACATTGTGAAACCCCATATTTACTAAAAATACAAAAAATTAGCTGGGTGAGGTTGGGGGGCATCTGTAGTCCCAGCTACTCTGGAGGCTGAGGCAGGAGAATCGCTTGAACCCAGGAGGGGCAGGTTACAGTGAGCCAAGTCTGTGCCACTACACTCCAGCCTGGGAAAAAGAGTGAGACTCCAGTTCAAAAAAAAAAAAAAATTGGTGAATATGGGTTAATTTGACTGTTGATTATATTTTCCTTGTAACTTTTCTATAGGGTTTGATATTTTTGAAAATAAAAAGTTAAGGGCTCTTCAAAATCCAAGCAGCCTTTTCCATTCTGTCTGGTTTAACATCCTTAGAGTAAGCCACCTTGTCAAAGATACAGTTGTGTAACTGAAGAGGGAGTTAATGGTCAGGATGTGCATATCTTTCAAAAACTATTGTAATTATTTACATAAAGAAGAGAACATTGCAGTTATCTTTTTGTGCCACTAGCTCAGATCTTTTGTAGGCAGCCTGATAAGGTGGAGTCTGTGGCCAGCCAGGGCTGAATTTCGATCCTGGCAGGTTAAACTGTTTAGCCTCGTTGTGACTCAGTTTCCTCATTGCAGGATGCAGAAAATAACTACTTGGTGTGATTGTTGTTTTGAATTGTTATACACATGGTGTTTACGGAAACGGGCTGCAATTTATGTGCAAAACCTTTATCCTACTTTGAATGCTATCTGTATCTTTTCCTTCATTACACTCATATAATCCCGGAGGGCAGGTAGAGGTGAGAGAGAAAACGACTTCTCCAAGGTCACACTGCGAATCGCGGACCCAGGTTTCCCAGCTTTTGGTCGTGTGCCCTTTCCACACCCGCCGGAGAGGAGGAAGCGGCGCTCATGGGGATGCAAGGATGTAGAGGAGCAAAGGGAGAGAAGAGGCCGCGGGAAGAGAGGTGGTGCGAGACCCGCGGAGGCGCCGGCCAAGGAAGGGCGCATGGAGAGGCGAGCGGCGCGACCGGCCGGGGTGCGGAGGAGAGGCCGCGACGGGGAGGGAGGGTCCCGCGGGCCCGGTGCCCGGGAGAGGCGGGCGGCCTGGGCCAGCCGCAGGGGCGCAGGAGGCGGAGGCCCGGGCCGCAGGCTGGGGCCTGGGAGGCCGAGGGCCAGCGCGGCCACGGGCGTCGGCCACTCCTGCACAGGTGGGTGGGGCGGGGGCGCAGAGCGACCGGCGCGGGGGTCCGGACCCCCGCGGCCGGCGGGTGGGGGCGGGGCCGGCCGGGGGCGGGTTTTGCTGGGTGCCCGGGGGAGCGGCGGCAGCGGCGGCGGCGCAGGCGCGGTTCCCGCCTCCTCCCGGCCGGCGGAGCGAGTGGAGGCTGGAGCCCGGCTCGTCTCGGCGCCCGCGTCGCCGCCGCCGCGAAGCCCCCCGCCCCGCTTCCGCCGCGTCGGAATGAGCTCCCGGAAAGGTGAGTGGCCCGCGGCGCGCCCACTCCTCGCCACGCGGCCGGCCCGGGCAGGCGGCCCGACCGTTAATGTGTGTCTTCTCTTCCCCTAGTGCTGGCCATTCAGGCCCGAAAGCGGAGGCCGAAAAGAGAGAAACATCCGAAAAAGTGAGTCCACGCTGCGCCTGTCCCCGGTCCCCACGCCCGCCCCGTTGGGGGCGCCCGCGGCCGCGCAGGGGAAAGTTGCTCGGGTTCCCGGACCGGCTGGCTTGCTGGTCCCCTGGGACGCCGGCGCTCGGCTCCTGCGCCCCGCGGGCGGCCCGGGGGGAGGGGCGGCGGCGGGGGAGGGGCGCGCGGGCTGCGGTCGGTTCCCGAGCATCCCGGAGCCTGGACTCCGCGCCTTCCCGCCCCAGGTCGCCGCTGGCGGGCGGGAGACCGGCGGGGAGGCACCCGGCGGGGCGTGTGCACCCCTCCCCTGGGCGCCAGGGTGGCCCGGGGGTCGCGGCCCTTCCCGGGAGGGGCCCCGACGTCCGCCGCCCGGCTCCGGCGCGCCGGGTGCTGGCGTGCGGCGGCTGCGCGGCTCCCACCTGAGCCGCGGGCGGAGGAGGCGGAGGGGCCGAGTGTGCGCGAGGGCGTGTGTCTCGCCTCCCCTTCCTCCCCGGCCCCAGCCTGTCGGCCTTTCTGCTGAGAACCGGAGCTGGTTGTCAAGTGGTTCGCCTTGGGCGTGTTCCTGGCGCGAGTTCAGCCCCGAGACCTGTGTGTTTCGGCTCTCGGGTTTAGATTCGAAACTTTCCGCTCGGGTCGATCAGGACTTGGGTGCGCGGCGGGCGCCTGGGTCGCGGGCTGCGCAGGGCAGTGGGCGTGTGCGCGGGGCGGGGGCTGGGGCGTGGGGCGGGAGCCCAGTGGGGTGGAAAACGCGCCCGCGCGGGCCACCTCCAGCCTGGCCGCGCACCCGAGGCGGGCGGCAGCTGCCCGAACGAGAAGCCTTTCCTGGAGAGCTGCTCCGAGTTCCCACAGCGCCGCCGAGTCTTCTCTTTTTTCCACTCCTCTCTCCTAATTTTTTTCATTTACCAGCATTCAACATCGTTACCTCGTCCTCTAGATTAATTGCTTCGCTCTTCTGAGCAAGAATACTCTATGTGGCATCTTTGGTACTGTGGTGAACGAGAGTCCAGCATAATTTTTAATAAAATCCGGAAACATTTTTGGTTGGTTGTTCCCTTTCAGAGATACCTCGCCGCACTCTCAGGCTTTTTTCCCCTTCTTGTTGGCCTTGGTCCCTACTTGGAGAATTTCATACTCAGGGCTAGCTTCTAGGAAAACCGGCTAAGTCATTATTAAGTTGTAGTATAGGACGACAGGAAAGTATTTTTAGGGCTTCACAAAATATGGAGAGTGACATAAAAATACCTTTCTTTTTTTTTTTTTTTTTTTTTTTTATAAAGACAGGGTTTCACCATGTTGGTCAGGCTGGTCTTGAACTCCTGACCTCAGGTGATCCGCCCGCCTTGGCCTCCAAAGTGCTTGGATTACAGGCGTGAGCCACCACGCCCAGCCAAAAATACCTTTCTTTAAAAAAAAATTAGAGTAAGGGGAAAGGACTTACTAAGGACTTGAAGAACTAAATTGGTGAGTAAAAATTGGATGTTGAATTCAGAAGATGTTAAAATGGAGTGGATTTTTGGTAGTTTTAGATGCTTTTAAAAAAATTGGTGTCGGTTTTCAAGTGAATTAGAACCTTAAATTTGAGTTTTCCTTTTGTGAACCATGGACGTTTACCCAGTGGTAAGGAGAACTGTAATGTTTAGGATTCTGAATGAGTACTGGGTTTTAATCACAGCTTTCACTTCAAAGAATTGATTTAATTCCACGTAGTCTGTTATATTCACAAACATAAAAAGAAGTGGAAAAGGTATGACCCCAGTGTCGGAGATGGCTGGGTGTGCATGTATGTACAAACAGACCATGTATGTGCGCATGTTACCTATACATACATGTAGAAGAAGAGTTCTAATTAAGTCAGTATGTGTTTTTTATTTGCATATATTAGGTTATGATTTTCCTAATGGCCAAGGGCCTTTCTGGTGGGCCACAGTTTGGTATGTGGTATGTTTATGAAGACTTGGTGAATAGCCAGCCACGGTACTCAGCTTTTACTCTCACAGATTAAGCTGCTACTTTCTCCCACTGTGTGTTGTGTATATGTGATAGAATTTGAGGCTGCAAGGTAACCGGACCAGCCCAATTATATAACTGATTGAGGCAATATCATTTTTCACTTAACTCCTCAAGACATTATTTTATTTTTCATTTTATTTATTTATTTTGAAGGAGAGTTTTGCTCTTGTTGCCCAGGCTGGAGTGCAATGACCTGATCTTGGCTCATTGCAACTTCTGCCTCCTGGGTTCAAGCAATTCTGCCTCAGCCTCCCAGGTAGCTGGGATTACAGGTGCCCGCCACCATGCCCAGCTAATTTTTTTTTTTTTGTATTTTTTAGTAGAGATGGGGTTTCACTGTTTTGGCCAGGCTGGTCTCCCAACTCCTGACCTCATGTGATCCACCTGTCTTTTCCTCCCACAGTGCTGGGATTACAGGTGTGAGCCACTGCTCTGGGCCTGAATCAAGACATTTAAAAGAAGTGTTTGATGTTACTTATTTATTCATGTATTCAGTGAGTATTTACATGTTTTTCTTTGGAGATGGTAATAGAGCTTTGAACAAGACAAAGCTCCTTGCAAAGCTAACATTCTTTGGACATTTGGGGAAAACCACAAAGAGGGTGACAGAAGATAATTTCAGACGGGGCTAAGGGATATGAAGAAAATTAAGACGGGGCATCTTAAGTAATAATGATAGATATTTGAACACTGCCAGTCACTCTGCTGATTTCTTTACATGTACCTTGTTGACAACTCTATGAGGTAGGCACTGTTATTGCTGACGTTGTACAGATGAGGAAACAGGTACACAGCAAGAGTAACATTAACATGCCCAGCTGTTAAGTTGAATCCAGGCAGCCCAGGACCAGAGTCCACACTCAACTCTCTGAGAGGTGACATTTGAGCAGGATTGAGAATGAGGAGGAGATGCAGTGTGGCAGAGGCCCTGGGGAGGAATGGGCTGAAAGTATTCGAGGAACCCAAAGGTCAGGGTGTCTAGAGTGGTCTGGAGAGGTTGATGGGAGGCAGGAGTCAGAGCATATCTGCCCTCATAGGCCATTGGAGGCTTACATGTGGAAGGGACAGGTTCTGATTCCTGTTTAAAAAGAGCATGGCTGCTACCTGGAGAGTAGATTGTGGGGTAGGGGATAGTAGTGGAAACAGACCTGGCCTGCAGTAGTGCATGGGAAACAGGCGACGTGGTTGAGTGTGCAAGGAGTGGCACCCGAGAAGTAAAAGGATCTCCAGGAGACTAGTATTTTCAGGGTACTCCACATTTTACAGACAGCTCTGACAGGTTAAGGCCACGTAGTAGCTTCGTTTGAATCAGAATTCAGGTGTCCTGAAGCCCTGTTTTTGCTTTTTGATTAATTTTTCAGAGGAGGAAAAGGAGATAAGTATAATTTTTTTAAATAATAGGTATAATTTATTAATTTGATGACTGGCAAACTTGAATTATGTGACTGTGTGGGTCTGGGTTGGTGTAATATGATTTACTGTTGTTACCTACTTTTGTTATGCAAACTGGCTTTTCATTAATTTTAGTTCAGTTAAAATATGTGAGCTTTTATGAATTGAGCCAGTTCCTAGAGGCTATTTTTGTGGTACACTGGAAATTGTAGTTGTCAGGAATAAGATTAAGATTTCTCTACTTAGTGGTAGATTGTTCTCTGAGTTTAGTTTGCTAATTATTAATTGTGCTGCTTTGTGAGTAGCAGGCAGCATGGAAGGACTGTAGTGCTGTTTAATCACAAATCTTGGGAATTAGCTACATCGCATAACTTCCTATAAATTTTTGCCTTAGGGCATGTTTCTATGTAGGTACAATTTTTAAAAGATCTCTTTCATTTATTTTATTTTTTAAAATAATTTATTGGGCTATAGTTCATATACCATAAAGTTTACCTTTTAAAATATGCCATTTACATATTTTTAGTCTATTCATTAAGTTGTGTAGCCATTATCTAATTCTATAACATTATCACTTCCCCAGAAAGAAACTCCATATTTGTTTTCCAGTTATTCTCCATTCCCCTTCCCCCTGCCTTGGCAACAACTAATTTACATTCTAAGTCTCCATGAATCTGCTTATTCTGAACATTTCATGTAAATGAAATATACAATATGTGGCTTTGTGTCTGGTTTCCTTAGAATAATGTTTTCAAGATCCATCCATGTTGTGGCACATACTGGTACTTTGTTCCTTTATATTGCTGAATAAGTAGTGTTGATATGCCACATTTTACCCATTCATCCATTGTTTTTAAAAATTTTTCTATTTCTGGCTGGGCGCAGTGGCTCACGCCTGTAATCCCAGCACTTGGGAGGCCGAGGTGGGAGGATCACAAGGTCAGGTAGGAGTTCAAGACCAGCCTGGCCAATATGGTGAAACCCCATGTCTATAAAAATAAAAAAATTAGTTGGGAATGGTGGCGCGCACCTGTAGTCCCAGCTACTCTGGAGGCTGAGGCAGAAGAATCGCTTGAACCTGTGAGGTGGACGTTGCAGTGAGCCGAGATTGTGCCACTGCACTTCAGTCTGGGTGATAGAGTGAGACTCCACCTCAAAAAATAATTCTCTTTCTTTTTTGTTCTTATAACTTTTATTAAAACATTTAGTTCTGAAATAATTTCAGACTCAGAAGACCTTGCAAAAGTAGTTAAGAGTTCTTTGTGTACCCTTTTTTTCAACTACTCCCACATTGATATCTTAAATAACCATAGAACATTGTTGAAACCAAGAAATTGACATTGATACAAATGTTATTAACTCAAGAAAGATTTTACATGGACTTTATCAGTTTTACATGCCCCCTTTGTGTGTGTAGCTGTAACAAATTGTATCATTTACGTAGATTAGAATAATCACCACAGTCAGGATGGGAAACTATTTCATGACCACAAAGAACAGTCACATTCTCTTTCCTCGACTCTAAGCTTGGCAAGCACTGATCTGTTCTCTATCACTTAATGTTGCCACTTTGAGAATGTTAATATAAATGGAATTATACAGTATGTCACCGTCAGCTTTTGTGATCGCTTTTTTCACTCAGCATAATGCCCTTGAGATTCATGCATGTTGTTGTCTGTGACCGTAGTGCATTCCTTCTTATTGCTGACAAGTATTTCATTGTGTGGATTAACAGTTTATTTACAGGTGAAAGGATATTTGGGTGTACTTTGCTTCTGGTTTTTTTTTCTTGTTTTGTTTTCTTTTGAGATGGAGTCTTGCTCTTGTTGCCCAGGGTGGAGTGCAGTGGTGTGCTTAGCCTCCTGAGTAGCTGGGATTACAGGTGCCCGCCACCACCCCAGGCTCATTTTTGTACTTTTAGTAGAGATGGGGTTTTGCCATGTTGGCCAGGCTGTTCTCAAACTCCTGATTTCAGGTGATCCTCCTGCTTCAGTCTCCCAAAGTGCTGGGATTATAGGTGCCTGCTACCATGCCTGCCTAATTTTTTTTGTGTTTTGTAGAGACAGGGTTTCACCATGTTGGCCAGGCTGGCCTTGAACTCCTGACCTTGTGATCCGCCCCCCCTTGAATTCCCAAAGTATCAGGATTACAGTTGTGAGCCACCTTGTCTAGCCAGCTTTCGTTTTAACATTGTCATTTTAGTGAAACTGCTTTTATTTATTTATTTTTATTTGAGTCAGAGTCTGGCTCTGTCACCCAGGCAGGAGTGCAGTGGCATGATCTTAGCTCACTGCAACCTCTGCCTCTTGGGTTCAAGTGATCCTTGTGCCTCAGCCTCCTGAGTAACTGGGATTACAGGCATATGCCACCATGCCCAGCTAATTTTCTTTGTATTTTTAGTAGAGGAGGCTGGTCAGGAACTCCTGGCCTAGGCCTCAAGTGATCTGCCTGCCTCAGCCTCCCAAAGTGCTGGGATTACAGTCATGAGCTACTGCACCCGGCCCAGCTTTTTTTTTTTTTTAAAGTGATAAAAGTAATATGGTCATGGTAGAAAATTCAGTACAGAATTGAGTGTAATACAGAATAATTAAGAAGTAAGCGTTAGCTGTGGCTT
Source organism: Cheracebus regulus (assembly GCA_963574635.1). Lineage (NCBI taxonomy): Eukaryota > Metazoa > Chordata > Mammalia > Primates > Pitheciidae > Cheracebus > Cheracebus regulus. The sequence continues at coordinate 47,156 of CAUYQU010085890.1, forward strand.
CACTAATGATTTTTTTTTTTTTTTTTTTCAAAACGAGGTTTCACCGTGTTGGTCAGGCTGGTCTTGAACTCCCAACCTCAGGTGATCCGCCCGCCTTGGCCTCCAAAGTGCTGGGATTACAGGCGTGAGCCACCGTGCCCGGCTTCACTAATGATTTTTAATTAAAATTTTTTTTAGCATGTTAATTTAGGGTATCTGATTGTTTTGGTGTGTTATTCTGTTACTTGTGCATGGTTTTATTTTTTAAAAAATTGAGTCCTGGCATACATGTATATACATATATGCAAAGTGTATTGATCTTTTAAAGATCAGTGAGGATCACTTGAGGTCAGGGGTTTTGAGACCAGCCTGGCCAACATGATCAAACCCCGTCTCTACTAAAGATACAAAAATTAGCCGGGAGTGGTAGTGTATGCCTGTAGTCTCAGCTACTCAAAAGGCTGAGGTGAGAGAACCTGGGAGGTAGAGGTTGCAGTGAGCCGAGATTGTGCCACTGCATGCCAGCCTGGGTGATGCAGCGAAACTCCATCTCAAAAAAAAAAAAAACATTTTTAATTTTAATTTTCTTTTTTAGAGATAGGATCTTGCCTTGCCGCCTAGGCTGCCTTCTTCACCCCCTTGGGTTTGGGTGATTCCCCATTTCAGCCTCCCAAGTAGTTGGGATTACGGGTATCTGCCACCATGCCTGGCAGTGTACAGTTTGATGATTTTTTTATGTATATATATTAAAAAAAAAAGGGGGGTGGTCGTTGCTTTGAGGGGAGTTACACTTTTTTTTTTGTCTGTTTTTTTCCTTTTTGTGGAGAACAGGGTCTCGCTATATTGCCCAGGCATTTCTCCAACTCCTAGGCTCAAGCTATTCTCCCGCCTCTGCCTCCCTAAGAGCTGGGATTTCAGGCGTGAGCCACAGCGCCTGCCTTATGTATATTTATACTCCTGTAACTGCCACCTAGATCAATATACAGAACCCTTCCAATACTCCTAAGTTTTCTCATGCCTTTCCTTAGGCTGTACTCTATATACTTCTAGTATATACCACCTAGCAGCAACAACTTTTCTGATATCTGTTGTTATTGATTAGTTTTGTCTGTTCTTGAAATTCATATACATGAAATCATATAGAATATACAGTCATCCCTCAAGTATCCTTGGAGGATTGGTTCCGGGACACCCTCAGATATCAAAATCTGAGGATACTCAAGTCCCTTGTAACCTTCACACATCCTCCTGTGTATTTTAAATCATCTCTGGATTACTAATACTATATAATACAATGTAAGTACTATGTCAGTAGTTGTTACATAGTGTTTTTTATTTGTTTGTTTTTGAGACAGATTTTCACTCTTGTTGCCCAGACTGTAGTGCAGTGGCACGACCTCAGTTCACTGCAACCTCTGACTACCAGGTTGAAGCGATTCTTCTGTTTCAGCCTCCCAGAAGGCTGGTATTACAGGCACGCACCACTACACCCAGCTAATTTTTTATTTTTAGTAGAGACAGGGTTTTTCCATGTTGGTCAGGCTGGTCTTGAACTCCTGACCTCAGGTGATCCGCCAGCCTTGGCCTCCCAAAGTGCTGGGATTACAGGCTTGAACCACCACACCTCGCCCGGCATAGCGTTTTAAGATAAAAGCAACTTTGCAGTTGTATGAGACAGAGCATGGTCTTTTTTTTTTTTTTTTTTTTTTTAAAGATGGAAGCTTTCGGCCGAGTGTGGTGACTCACGCCTGTAATCCCAGCACTTTGGGAGGCTGAGGCAGGTGGTTCACGAGGTCAGGAGATCGGGGCCATCCCTGTCAACGTAGCAAAACCCCGTCTCTACTAAAAATACAAAAATTAGCTGGGTGTGGTGGCGTGCGCCTGTAGTCCCAGATATTCAGGAGGCTGAGGCAGGAGAATTGCTTGAACCTGGGAGGCGGAGGTTGTGGTGAGTTGAGATTGTGCCATTGCACTCCACCCTGGGCAACAAGAGTGAAACTCCATCTCAAAAAAAAAAAAAAAAAAAAAAATGATGGAGTCTCGCTCTGTTGCTCAAGCTGGAGGGCAATTGGTGCGATCTAGGCTCACTGCAACCTCTGCCTCCCAGGTTCAAGCAACTCTCCTGCCTCAGCCTCCCGAGTAGCTGAGATTACAGGTGTGGGCCACCACGCCCAGGCAGTTGTTGTATTTTTAGTAGAGATGGGGGCTTCACCGTATTGGTTAGGCTGATCTTGAACTCCTGACCTCGTGCAGCACTGTGGCCAGCATGTATTTTTTTTTTTTTTTTTTGAGACTGGTTGTTGCTTTGTGGACTGGCAGTGGCATGATTATAGATCACTGCCACCTCAAATTCCTGGCCTCAAGTGATCCTCCTGACTCAGCCTCCTGAGTAGCTGGGCCTACAGGCAAGCACCACCATGCCCAGCTGATTTTAAATTTTTTGGTAGAGATGGGATCTCCCTATGTTGCCCAGGCTCAAGGATGTAGTTTTGATTGAACTGCTTTATACTCCCACAAGGGTAAAGACACTTATGGTTGCTTCACATTTTTGTCCACACTTGACAGTGTCATTTTAATAAATTTTAGCTGTTATGGGTGTGTATTGATATTTCATTATGGTTTTCAGTTGCATTTTCCTGAGTAATGATACTAAACATCTTTTCATATGTTTATTGGTCATTTGAGTGTCCTATTTTGTGAAGTGCCTTTTTAAGTCTTTTGTTCTTTACCCTTTAATAATGTGTTTCAAGTTTTTCTTATTGATTTACAAAAATGTGTAGATTTTCAGTTGACTTCTTTTTCAGATATATGTATAAGTTGTGTATTTTTCTAATCATTATGGGTATCATTTTGTAATCTAAAAGTAACTGGAAATCAGGAGGGCATTGTCAACTGGTTCTGGAAGAGCCAGTAATAACTTATCAAGTAAAATAGGGGGGCAGGGCAAGGGTGTCCCAGGCAGAAGAAACACTGCAGTTGGTGTCAACATGTGAGGGTTAAAATGGCGTGTAGTCTTGGAATGTCAAGAAGGTTAGTAAGGCTGGAGTGCAGGGTGTGGTAAGCAATAAGTGGGGCTCTGAGGAAGTCAAGGGGCTGGGGAGCTGTTAAGGGGCACAGACTCAGGTTTTAGAAAGAGTCCTCTAGCTATTGTGTGTAGAATTGCTTAGAGGCCAGGCACTCCATTGGGAGGCTATTGCAGGAGGTGTCAGGAGACTGATGTGTACTAAGGGGCTAGAATCCACTAGATTTAGTGTCCAGTTTAATGTGAGAGGAGAGTGGGAAGGGTCTAGGATGAATTCCAGGTTTCTGAATTAGCTAAATTTGTGGGTGGTGTTGCCATTCTTCACAATTGGGAATGCAGATGTTTGGGAAAAATTAATGGTGACTTTGTCCAGGCTTTTTAAAGTCTCCATATGAATTCCTTTAAGAGTTGTTTGGTTAGTGTTTGTAGCTAGAGCACTGGGAAGAGTGCTGTTTAGGAGATGTATATTGGGAATTGTCAGGTATAGCTGATGGTAGGGACTGGCTGAAGGTGCATCAACAGGAGAAGCGAAGGCTGTAGGTAGGGTTGGTAAGGGAGGAGCCAGAGAGATGGAAGACCCCGGAGAAAGTTGTCTCACAGAAATCAAGGGGATGCAGCATTTCAAGAAGGTCATGGTCAGCAGTGCTAGTCTACAGATAAAATTAAAGTGAGATGAGCCTTAATCTTGGCTTGTGCTTCTGGCATTTAGAAAATCATTAGAGACTACAGTTGGAGCTATCTTGGCACAGTGTTTTTTCTTTGTTGAGACAGAGTCTCGCTCTGTCACCAGCTTGTAGTGCCGTGGCACAATCTCTGCTCACTGTAGCCTCTGCCTCCCAGGTTCAAGCAGTTCTCTTGCCTCAGGCTCCTGAGTAGCTGGACTACAGATGCTTGCCACCACGCCCAGCTAATTTTTTGTATTTTTAGTAGAGATGGGGTTTCACCATGTTGGCCAGGATGGTCTCGATCCCTTGACCTCGTGATCCGCCCGCCTCAGCCCCCCAAAGTGCTGGGATTACAGGCATGAGCCACTGCGCCGGGCCAGCACAGTGTTTTAAGATAAAAGCAACCTTGCATCTGCATGAGCTGTTTGAGTGAATAGGAAGACAGAGCATGGTCCTTTTTTTTTTTTTTGAGACGGAGTCTGACTCTGTTGCCTAGCCTGGAGTGTAGTGGCACGATCTAGGCTCAGTGTAACCTCTGCCTCCCAGGTTCAAGCAGTTCTCCTGCATCAGCCTCCTGATTGAGATTATAGATGTGTGCCACCACGTCTGGCTAATTTTTGTATTTTTAGTAGAGATGGGGTTTCATCATGTTGGTCAGGCTGCTATCGATCTCCTGAGCTCATGATCTGCCCACCTCGGCCTCCCAAAATGCTGGGATTGTTTCAGCCTTCTGAGTAGCTGGAACTACAAACATTTGCTTCACTGCGCCCAGCTACAAGTTGCATGTTTTAAAATACCTGGGATGTGCTTCTTCATACCTTTTCTGATTGCATAATACATGATATGGGTGCCATATTACCTTTGGAAAATGTAATATGAAAATTTGCCTTACTGTGCCCAGCTATAAGTTGCATATTTTAAAATACCTGGGATGTGCTTCTCTATACCTTTCTGGAATATTGCATAATACATGATATGGGTGCCATATTACCTTTGGAAAATGTAAAAAACTTGAATAGGGGAAACATCTGCTCCCAAGGATTGTGGACCTGTGGTAAGTCTTCAGTAAAGGTTGGCTGTTCTGTGGTTGTTAAGACTTTTGTTGCTTGCTTCTTTCTCTCTCTCTCTCTCTTCTCTCTCCTCTCTCCTTTCTTCTTCTTCTTCTTTTTTTTTTTTTTTAAAGAAAAGACATTTATTACCAACCGGTAAATTAAGGGCTCAGCTTGGACACGTTGAGAATCTGCTGTGCCTCCTGGAGGCTGAGGCTGAAGAGGTTGGAAGCGGCTGCAGACCGGTGTCCAGTGCGTCCTCGGGCATCAGCTGCAGCCTGGTTGGCTGCAAACTCCAGCCACAAGGCCCGTGCAAAGGCCCTGCCCACCACCTGCACGCCCATCACGATGATCTGCGCCTGGTACTTGGCCATGGCAGCCGCTCTGTTACCGGCACTCAGGCTCCGACTTCCGGGCCTTGCGACTGTGGCTGAAGAGTGACCGGAGGGTCAGTAGTCAAGGGAAGCTGCAGAGAGCGCATGCGCGAGATGGCGCTGGACATGCGCATTGCCTCCGTCCCTTCATTTCTAAATAGCTTATCCAGTTGTGGCTACTCTGTTGTATTTCCACCTGTACTTGAGCATGTGGACTTCTCTGTTTTTGCTCTAGTTCCGAGTTACCTTCATTGCTGTGATTTTGAATACATTTTCTTCTTCTTCTTTTTTTTTTTATCGCCTCCAACTCCCGCCATACATTTTCTTTTCTTTTTAAAATACAGGTGGGTATTACTTTGCTGCCCAGGTTGGTCTTGAACTCCTGGCTTCAAGCTGTCCTCCCACCTTGACTTTCCAAAGTGTTGGGATTACAGGTGTGAGCCACTGTGCCTGGCCTGACTACATTTTAGTTTTTGGAAACGCAGGGTGGCTCTCTCATACCCCCATGCCCACGTGTTATACTTGCTATTATATTTTTGGGGGCTTTTGTTGCGTATTTCTTCATTAAGGCAATATTGTCCCTATCCCAGTATTGTTTTGCCATTGGGTTGGGATAAAATTGAATTTATAGTTTATTTCGGGAGACCTGAAGCGTCTTGAATTGGAAATATATTTTTAAAAAATATTTTTTTCCACGTTTTAAAAATATTATATGCCACATCTAGAAATTATAGGAGTATAAAAAGACAGAAAACAAAAATGACTCATATTCTCACCAGCAAGCACGATATGCATAGATAGGACATTGCTAATATTTTGGTATATTTCCTTCTGGTCTTTTTCTGTTACTGTATTTTCGTTGCTTACTTTATCATCTCTTATATATTATTTTTTATCCTGCTTTCCTCATTTTACATTTTGTTATAAACATTTTTTCATGTCTTGAAAAACTTCATAGCTAATTATTAGTGACTAACATTCTAATTTATTTAATTTGCTTAAATATTTCTCTATTGCTAGACAAATGTTTCCAGTTTGCTGGCATGATATTACTTCAGTGAATATCTTTGTCTGTATTTCAGATTTTCTTAGACTAGATGGAGTTCTGCAAATAGAAATATTAGGTCAAAGACATTGAACCTTTTTAAGGCTCTTAAATTTTGGAAAAGCTCTTTTAAAGAAGAATCAACAGGATTAGGACTAATTAATTAATTACGGGACCTGAAGAGAGAAGCAATACAAAATGACAAAAGTAAAAGTTTTTTGACTTAGACTGTTATACTTAATGACAAATAAGAAAGTTGGGAAAACCAGCCAGGCATGGTGGCTCACTCATGCCTGTAATCCCAGCACTTTGGGAGGCTGAGGTAGACGGATCACCTTAGGTCGGGAGTTCGAGACCAGCCTGGCCAACGTGGTGGAACCCCGTCTCTACTAAAAATACAAAAATCATCTGGGCGTGGTGGCACATGCAGTAATCCCAGCTACTCGGGAGGCTGACACAGGAGAGTCACTTGAACCTAGGAGGTAGAGGTTGCGGTGAGCCAAGATCACACCACTGCACTCCAGCCTGTACGACATCTTGTAGTTAAACAGCTTTGCTAGTCAGTTCAAAATTAATAATCCGGCCTGGCTTGGTGGATCATCCCTGTAATCCTAGCACTTTGCGAGGCTGAGGTGGGCAGATTGCCTGAGGTTGGGAGTTCCAGACCATCCTGGGCAACATGGTGAAACCCTGTCTACTAAAATACAAAAAATTAGGATTGATGGTGTACGCCTATAGTCCCAACGGCTTGGGAGGCTGAGGCATGAGAATCATTTGAACCTGGGAGGTGGAGGTTGCAGTGAGCCGAGATGGCAGCACTGCCCTCCAGCCTGGGTGGCAGGGTGAGAGTCTCAAAAACAAAACAAAACAAAAATGGGTTTATCAGTTCCACAGTGCATTGTGTCAGGCATCTCTTTGAAAAATTATTAATGTAAATATTTTTAGGCATTATAATTTTCAAATCAGTCCTAGAATATGGAGCCTAAAAAAATAGGAACAAGGAAGAGCATCTAGATGACATGATTGAATGCATTAAACTTGGGTATGTTGTACCATACAACTGTCATTGAACTTTGTGGACATATAGTGTGGGTACCTGTATCCCCCAAACTACTGAAATTTCAATGTGCCTCTGGATGGACTCTGTGTGTTGGGCAGGTGTAGTAGATACGGTTGGAGAAAGGGTAAGGAAAAACTGTGCACTAGGAATGACATCCCAGGATGCTGAAGTCTGATTGAGCTGTAGTAGAGATAAGATGGATAATCCACTTAAAAGAGATTCCTGGCTCTTGGCAGTCCTACTTCTGTGCCTGGTGCTTCGTTTCTTCACCAGGTGCTATCATTGTTTCTTATATCTGGGGTACAAAGGTTGCCACTGTGTTTGATACCAGCTAGCTCCTTCAGTTACTTTTATGGGGAACCTTATCCTGTTGATTATTTTTGTTTCTAGAATATCTTATTGATAGTTTGTTTTGGAGGATTGGGCATGATGTATTTTATCCCAAGATGTTACTGAATGTTAATTGCAGAATTAACATAAAATTGACTACACCTTTCACGGATGAAATACACTGTGTATGGCTCTGGGTCTGAAAATGTGTGGAGTGGCCAGGACTTTACAGAGCACCTGGATCAGTGTTTTTCAGCCTTACTTTGCAGTAGCAGAACGTGTTGTGAAATAAAATCTTGTGTAGGCTGGGCGCGGTGGCTTACGCCTGTAGTCCCAGCAGTTTGGGAGGCTGAGGTGGGCGGATCACTTGAGGTCAGGAGTTTGAGACCAGCCTGGCCAGTATGGTGAAATCCCATTTCTACTAAAACTACAAAAAAATTAGCCAGGCATGGTGGTGTGCACCTGTAGTCCCAGCTATTCGGGAGGCTGAGGCAGGAGAATTGCTTGAATCTGACAGTTGGAGGTTATGAGATTGTGCCATTGCACTCCAGCCTGGGTAACAGAGGGAGACTCTGTCTCAAAACAACAACAAAAAAGTCTTGTGCAGAATTCTGTTATGTATAAAGTGGAAAAGGCTCTACTCTGAGAGAATTAGCAGGTGAGAGTTTGGTCCTTGCCACGTGGCCTTCATCTTGTCCACTAGGGTGCTTGCCAAAGCAGCTTTGAAGAACACAATTTGAAGTCCATTGCCCTAAACCATTCCATGTTTTCACTGAAGGAGAAATGAAGGACTGAAGAAGTGTGGCTCATCTTTTTTTTGGAGATAGAGTTTTGCTCTGTCACCCAGGCTGGAGTGCAGTGGCACAATCTCAGCTCACTCCAACTCCCGCCTCATGGGTTGAAGCGATTCTCATGCATCAGCCTCTTAAATAGCTGGAATTATAGGCGTGCGCCACCATGCCCGGCTAATTTTTTGTATTTTTAGTAGAGGCAGGGTTTCATTATGTTGCCAGTCTGGTCTTGAACTCCTGACCTCAAGTGATCCACCCACCTCGGCGTCCTAAAGTGCTGGGATAACAGGCTTGAGCCACCGAACTAGGCAGGAGTGTGGCTTTTGATGAAAGTCACTTATCTTTTTAGTGCCTTAGCCAGCTTACAGTGTTGGATTAGAGTCTTGGATTCTGATTCAGTGGTCTTTCATATTACTGTTAAGCTGTAGGATGATAAACCCTTCTGGGACTGATACAGAAAATAAAGTTTCTAGTCGTCAAAGAGGGATTATTGTAAGAACCTTACTTTTAACTCCTTCCTTTGCTGGGAGGGAAAAAAAAAAGTAAAAAATGTTATTTGTCTGAAGAGACCCTTAATAGGTCACATGAATCTGCATGGTTTTATCATGTGCATCTGTAGGAGTGGGACAGAAGATGCTTTACATAGAAAATCTTAGAATACAGGAAAACAGTTTTTTTAAAAAAGCAATAAGGCCATGTTTTTTACCTTAGCTTTAAAAACTTGTTTTTGTTTTATTTTTCAGTAGCTAGAAGACTATTCTTCATAGTAACCAGCACCCTATAGGCATGACCAGTAATAGAAATGATCTCCTCTTTGCTTGGCTCCACTGATGCCCACTACCTGTTCTGTCTTTGTAATCAGTTAAATGTACACTTCAGATGATTCTAAGCTTTGTAATTGTATTCTCTTTAAGATTTAAATCCCATTACTGAAAAGTATATACAGCTTGCCCTTCAATAACATGTGTTTGACCTATGGAAATATTTTTCTTTCTTTTTTTTTTTTTTTATTATTTTTTTTTTTTAGAATAAAAAGAATGAAAGAGAGAAAGGAAGAGGAAGAGATTTTAGAAAAAGAGAGAAAAGGAGAAAGAAAGAAACAGCAAAAGAAAGAAAAAATGAAAGAGAAAGAAAGAGGAAGAGATTTTAGAAA
>CAUYQU010085891.1:0-90396 GCA_963574635.1 Cheracebus regulus
ACCTACCTCCTTATCCTCGGCTTTGCCTCCGCGAGCTCCGCGGCCTCGGCCCCGGCCCCGTCCACGGCCGCGACCCCGGCCCCGGATGCCACTGCCGAAACCTCCGCGGAAGCCACCGCGGTTCCCCATCCCAGGGCCCCCCCGCCCTCGCTGCACCGGTGTCATCCGCCATTTGGTGTTTTACTGGAGAAGAAGCTCCAACATTTCTTATCTAAAGTCTACCAAGTGGCCAGATTTCTGGGATCAACCCAATTTGTAATTTAATTTGAAGATACTCTAAAGTTTTTCTTTAGTTCAACCATTGTGGAAGACAGTGTGGCAATTCCTCAAGTATCTAGAACTAGAAATACCATTTGACCCAGCAATCCCATTACTAGGTATATGCCCAAAGTTCTACTATAAAGATATATGCACATGTATGTTTGTTGTGGCACTGTTCACAATAGCAAAGACTTGGAACCAACCCAAATGCCCATCAATGATAGACTGGATAAACAAAATGTGGCACATATACAGCACAGAATACTATGCAGCCATAAAAAAAGATGAGTTCATGTCTTTGCAGGGACAAGGATGAACCTGGAAACCATCATTCTCAGCAAACTAATACAAGAACAGAAAACCAAACACTGCATGTTCTCACTCATAATTGGGAATTGAACAATGAGAATGTATGGACACAGGGAGGGGAACATCACACACTGAGGCCTGTTGGTGGGTGGAGGGCTAGTGGAGGGATAACATTAGGAGAAATACCTAATGTAGATGATGGGTTGATGGGTGCAGCATATCACCATGGCACATGTATACCTATGCAACAAACCTGCATGTTCTGCACACGTACCCCAAAATTTAAAGTATACTAAAAAAAAGTTTCTCTTTTACATGTTCTTTTGGTCAATAACCATAATATATAATCTAACGGCTAAATGGGAAAAACACATGCTAATATCACAATTGTATTGCAATCTAGTCATTGTATATTGTTTCTCAGTCTTACTGACATCCTGGTGATCAGTCCTGATCTGAACAAATAATCACACATATGGCAGAATTTCAACGTCATCTAGCACACCAAGAGTCAGTACAGCACTCAGCAGTCTGGCAGTGCCCTGATGGAAGATATCATGTAGCTGTCTCCATACTACAGTTAGAAGCTTGACTAGTTGGGCAAAACCTATGTTCTTTCAAAGAAGTGACAATTAATTCCAGTGGACTTCTATTCCTGTTGATCTTTCCTACATTTAAACTGTTTGTTCTACTTGAGATCATTGATAATTTTGTTAAAGTACTACTGCTATCTCTAGGTGATGTGCTACAGGATCACTTGTCAATGGGCTTTCCACTTTGTAATGGCTCTGAACATGTACATTTTTTTCTGACTGGTGAGCTCAGGAAAACACTGTCACTCCTCCATCAGGGAGCGTTTTGAAGACGGATTGTTTTCTGGCCTGAGAGATGCCTTGCAGACATGCCTGTGGGTGTACCATAAAATGCACCTTTTCTTTGTTTACTGTTTCCAGAGACTTTATATTTGACTTCCTAAATCTAATTATTTTATGGCCTCTTGTTTACTATATAAACAATATTTCATACTACAAGCATTATCATTATTATTTTGGTAATGCTTGCAACATTTCTCTGCAGTAACTTAGACCATGTTTCTGTAGGTGTCATCTTTTCTAATCTATTGGCTGCTGAGGTCACCAATGAGCTCAAATTGCAATGGAATATGTATAATGAATTACCCAATATGTAGGGTGTTGAAAAATGAACTGGATGAAATAAAATTAAAATAGATGGCAAGAATTTGTAGAGAGCCAATATTTTTTATATTAACCTCATGGCCGTGGTTGTGCCATAAAATACACCTTTTCTTTGTTTACTGTTATTTCCAGAGATTTTATTTATATTTGACTTCCTAAATCTAATTACGTTATGGCCTCTGGTTTACTATATAAACTTTACTATATAAAGTATAGTGTTCATAATACAAACACTATTATTATTTTTTGATAATGCTGGCAACTTTCCTCTGTGGTAACTTAGACCATATTTCCATAGGTGTCATATCTTTTCTATTTTCAGGAAGGCCTTTCTAATTTTGGACTGGAATTCTTTTTTATGTCAGAGAGTCATGAATGAGCTCCAATATTTTCCAGTGCATGTTCTAACTGGATTGAATAGATTACTTTGATCACCTAGTTAGATGTAATACAATATTTTTAGACATTCCTAATTTGCTCATTTTTACATTTAAATGATTTAATTAAAAATCATTTGTTTACAGTTGCTTCATTCAATATAAAATCCTGGAACTACTGCAGCTGTATTTTGATACAAAAAAAACAGGAGAATGGACATGATTTAAGAATGCTGCCACAGGAAACATTCATGTCTTCAAGAATGAATAGCGGCCACAGAGGAAGACGGTTTCAACCAGCTTTCACCTTTCAAATGTCTCAAGACTGCTTCTAACTGGCAGGACTTAATTTACTTCTGGAACTGTGGTTGCAGGGGGCAATACAGTGTTAGTAATCATTCAAAGTGGCAGAATGAAAGAATCTCATCTGATGCACCCAATCAAAAGTATCTACTGCAGATATGTATGCTCATAATGTTGTTTTTTACTATTATAAGTTATAAACAGCAACTCCAAAAGAGTCATTCTTCATGAGGTAATTCCCAGCCACTTTCCATGATCATTTACACTGCATACGCTTTTGGTTTCAGAAAAAAGTTTACTGGCTGCTGGGATCACCAATGAGCTCAAATTGTGATGGAATATATATAATTAATTACCTAGTATGTAGGGTGTTGAATAAAGGTACTGGATAAAATGAATGTAAAATGGATGGCAAGAATTTGTGGACAGGCAATATATTTTTTATATTAACCTCATTATCTTTTCTCAAATTGTCAGTGGAATTCAGCATATAAAGAGATATTTATTTACTCAGTGGTTGTTGGTGATGTAAAAAAATTGTATCAATGGTAATGGACACACTTGAGTTTCTAAGTGGATTCTGTATCCCACAGCAAAGACAATTAACTTAAAATTCAAGGTGTTATTGATTTGCAAAATAGTGCTCATTTTGTTGTACCTGTTTTATGCCTTAATTCTAGAAATATTTAAATAGTTCTTTGAAAAAAGTGGTAAAATAACTTGTACATTATGGCCTTAGATTATTTCAAATTTAACTTATCAACAGTGAGTTTTTAAGTCATTCAGCAAAATTGTTGTCTTTTTAGTCATTGAAAAGCTATAGCTAAAGGCAAGTGATCAAAATGATAAAAGTATGTTTTATTCATTTTGATCAAAATGTTTTATTGCTTAAAATACTAGGTCTGTCTGTTATTTGTAAAATAAACAAATCATCTAATTGGGAGTTAATTATATATTGCTTTCATACATACTACCTCATTTCTTGTTTTGCTATGAGTAGTATATTTATATACACATCCCTAAAATTACAACCAAGACAAAAATTAGACAATAAAAATAAAAAGATGGTAATAGCAACAGATTTGCACAAGTGATTGAGGGTTTAATGATTCATAATGACTTGGCAAATTCATGAGCAGTAATTTAATCAAAAAGTTATTGCTGACATAATTGTGTGCTCAATTAACTTTCATAATATGAATAAAATCTGTTTGCTTTGTACATTTCTGATTTGTTATCTTAACTGACACATGATTCTGACTGAACTTCTCTGTAATAAGAAAAAAAATTGTCCCTCCAGTTGTCAATTCAGAATAACTTAAATGTGACATAATATTTAACAACGGTTATGTCATTTCTAAAACCTAAGTGTAATTACTTTTGTCTGTGAGGTTTAGTCATTTTAGATATTGCTCATAGTTTTGAAAAATTAGAGACTTTAAATGTTAATTTAATAAATTTAGTGTGGTGATTCCTCAAAGATGTAAAGACAGAAATACCATTTGTTTGCAATTCCATTACTGGATATATACCAACAAAAATATAAATAATTCTATTTTAAAGACACATACATGGGTAGGTTCACTGCAGCACTATTCACAATAGCAAGGACATGGCTCTAACAAATAGCAAAGATCTGAATGCCCATCAGTAATAGACTGGATAAAGAAAATGTGGTACATACACACCATGGAATACTATGTAGCCATAAAAGCAAATAAGATTTTGTTCTTTGCAGAGACATGGATGGATCTGGAAGCCATTATCTTTAGCAAACTAACATAGGGACAGAAAAGCAAATATTGCATATTCTCACTTATGAGTGGGAGCAAAAGGAGAATAATACATGAACACATAGAGGGGAACAACACATAGTGGGGCCTTTTGGAGCATGGAGGGTGAGAGGAGAGAGAGGATCAGAAAAAAATAACTAATGGGTACTAGGCTTAATACCTGGGCGATGAAAGGATTTGTACAATGAACCCTGTGACACAAGTTTACCTATGTAACAAACCTATATATGTGCCCCTGAACTTAAAATAAAAGTTAAAAATAAATAAAATCTTTATCTGTAATATAATCATTGTCCCTGTTAATTATGGCTGAACACATTTGGTCTTCTTTCATACACTTGCTGGTGGACATGTGCTATTTCTTAGCTGCTTGTTCAGACATGAGTTTTAGGGTGTTAAGTAAGAATGCACATATCTTTCTATGTTGATATTCAGTTTTCAGGAGATCATGCCAAATAACCTTAGGTTATTGTTATAGCATTTCTTAAAGAAACAAGTTGATGCCATTGAAAATTAGAAAAACTCTAAAAAAATAGTTGTGGCTAAAATAAGCAGCTAAGCAAAGAATGTGTAATTCAGTGAGAAAAGTAAGTTACTATATAAAAAGCAAGAAAAAATAACCAAATAAAACATTCTTTATAATTAAAATCAAAATAAGCTGTATAAGTGATAGAAACAGCTAAACTTTGTTAACTATGAAGCAGATCTAAAGAAACTGCCCAGAATTTAGCAGAAAATGATAAAGAGATAGAAAGCCTAGAATATATTCAGTGGTTAAGAAGTAAAAAAGAATTCTGTTTCTGTACAGAATTTTCATGGATCAAGGCAGCCCAATAGTACACATGTAACATCTAGAGAAAGATGTTACTCTGTGTATTATGTTATTATGTATACAAACATAAAATTATACGCATGAGTGTATATGTGCGTATATATGTATATGTGTAGATAAACATGTTATATGTAGATAAACATAATTTTATGTTAACATACATATATACATACACATACATATATAGATGTATGCACACACATGCACATACTCACACATGTACATACTGACACCCTGAACAGTTTAAAAATCTGCATATACCTTTTGACTCCCAGAAGCTTAACTATTAATCAACCATTGTTGCCTGGAAGCCTAATTAATGACAAATAGTCAATTAACATATCTTGAATGTTACATACATTATGTACTCTATTCTCACAATAATGTAACGTAGAGAAAAGAAAATGTTATTAAGAAAATCTTAAGAATATATATATATATATATATATATATATTATTCCTTATCTGGAAGTGAATCATTATTGAAGACCTTCATCCTTGTCATCTTTATGTTGAGCAGGCTTAGGAGGAAGAGGAAGAAGGGTTGGTGTCGCTATCTCAGGAGAGGCAGCAATGGGATGAAAATCTGCATCCAAAATCTCCATCCAAGTGGAGTCTTGCAGTACAAACCTGTGTAGTTTATGGATAAACTGTATACGTTTAAAGATACCACCGAGCTGTGGAAACCAAGAAGAAAAATGGCTCAGGTCCTGATTTAGACCAAGCCCATATTTAGAGTTCAGATCCAGAAGAAGGATCTAGAAAAGAAGACTGGAAATGCATAACAAGAAATAAAGAAGCTGAATTCCAAGGATGCAAGAACTTTTTTGAAGATAATGGACTCTTGCTAGCCATTTTCATCAGTGGGAGCATTGACCTAACAATAATGCTTGTCTCAAGCAGAGGGTCTGCTGCAGGTTGGAAACTACAGATGTTCTGAGGGTCTACTTCATAAGGCTATTTGACCACTTAGGAGATAAAGGATACACAACTGTACAAATGGTTGTTGCAAGCAGGCATGGGTTGAGGCATGAAGCTATGCATGAGCTGACTGACCTCTGCAAGAATCTTTTAAAAGGCAAATAGAACTCTGCAGTTATTCATTATTAAACATTAAGTTGTTCATATCCTTAAAATGTTGGCCTATTTGGATTCTGTCTGAGGAGGGAGACTAAATAAAAGAGCTTAAAAGCTTCAGAAGTCTTAAATGAATCACTTCGGTATCTCAGAGTTCAAAAGACACAGCCCTATAAGGTTTGAAAAAGAAATCCGAGTCCAAGAAATAGAGGAGAGGCAGAAATATACATTTTTAGGGTGTAAACAAACACCAGTAAAGTTTACAAATTAGATTGAAGTGATCAGTCTCTTATCTGCCTAACAGAAGAAAACTCTCTGGTGAAAGGATCATCTGTCAACTCTAAGTTACCCAATATGCCGAGATACAGTTGTACAACATGCACCCACATTCAAAATATTATCATATATAGATATACAACTATATATATATAGTATATACAGTTGTACAATGTGCACCCACATTCAAAAAATACTATATATATGTGAGATATTGTTGCTGATAAGCAAACAAATCATAAAAATATAGAGTTAGCAACTAAGGACTTTGAAATAGACATATTTTATGTATTAAAGAAAATAGAAAAACGTGAACAAAAGAGATAAATGGTTAGAACATTTCAAAGTGAATTCAAATCTGTAAATTAAAATGACCTTTAGTAAAGGCTTGACTAAAACCTAATAGAATAATATCACATAAATTTCAAATATAATAATAATCTTCTCCATAGCAAAAGAAGAAAGCAACTTCAAGCTGAGAAACCTGGAAAAAAAAGCTAATTTTCATTCTCTAAATGAACTTTCTACTAGTATCTCATCCAAAGAGTCCAATTCACACATGAACAAAATTAGCTACAAAACCAATAATGTAAAAACTTCAATAAGTTACTACAAAGAAAAAAGTTTCAGCAATAGGAATCAAACAATCTTGGCAGAGAAAAAAAAGAATGAAAACACTTGCAGATGTAAAAGAACATCACAACCACACATAAGTGGTGAGAAAAGAGAAGACTAAGCAACATGACTAAAAAGATTTAAATGAGAAATTAAAGAAAAAGGTAAAAGTGTCACCAAAGGGGAAGTTATATTACAGGGAGAATAGATTTGATCATAATTATATTAAATAATATAGAGGATGAACATTACAGAAGTTATGAAAGTAAAAAAGGAATAAAGCAATTAAAATACTCAGAATGAGTTGCAAAGCTATGGATAGCCAAAGACAAGTTACCCTGTATATAAATGAGTTTTTAAGGATAAAATATAGTATGGAGTTAATAATTTAAATGATAATAAAAAAGATTAGGATAAAATAGGACCTACATCTACATACTGGCAATACACAGCATGTACAAGAGAAAATAAACTTATAACAGTCAACCTGAGAAATATTCTAATAGGATTATTATAGAACATATGAAACAAAAAGTCTTAGTAAATGCTAGGTATAAGAGTACATCATTCATTTTAGGACAGAATAACAGACAAGTTTGAGATAAACCCTAAAATGGGTACTAATCTTAGTGAAAATATATTCAGAATTTTTTAAGTGATCAAGTAACTAATTGGTTTGTTAAATTTTATTTATATTGATATATTTTCATTGTTTTAACATGAAATACTACATTATATACAGTTCTTTGCAATAGTTTTTCTCTTTCCTTCTGTTTTACTATTTTACCACGAAAAATCCGCTTATCCAGAAATGATGCTTTTAAAAAAAATAGTTGAGTATATTTTGCTATCAAATACTATCTGTATGTGGACTGATTCTCCAATTTATATTCAAATTCCACCAAGCTTCCATCAAGCTATTGACTTAACGTTTTTACATGAATGTCTAATTGGTATCTCAAACTTCATACTTCCCAAACTCATCCCCACTCTCATTCTCAGACCTTCCCCCTTTTATTTAATGTTATTTATACATTTGCACAGACTCAAAATGTGTCAGTCATTCTTAATTTCTCTCTCTTTCTTAACCTATATCTGATTTATCAACAATGTCAACAAGTTCTATTAACTCTCCACACAACTTATAGAAAATATAATCACTTTTCCTCTTTTCTATTACTGCCATCCTAGTCAACAATCAACTGGACAATTTAATCCTACCTGGTTTCCTGGTTTTCAGGGGAACCGCTTCTAAATATAATTTCCACATGGTAATTAGTTAAATATGTGAATGCCAATTAAAAAAAATCTTGAAATAACTTCCACAGAAAATTTGAATAAAATGTGCTATAGGTAATAAAGTTACCTATAGCAGGTGTTAATGGATGAAAGTAGTAAGTGCTGGAAGACCCAGACCTCTCCAATAAGCCTAATTTTTTTACACATATTTTTAAAAAATGAAAGCATCAATTGATATTCTATGAGTAAATGTATTCAATAATTTCCACATAATTATAACATGAATCTTTGTAGAGATTTAAAAATCAATTAAACCTAAGAACATGGCAATTAACATCAAAAAATCTACATAAGACATGGTAATAATAACCAATAAATAAAATGTTTTAATAAAACATTTTATTAAAATTTTACAAGAATTGCATACAATTCTTATAAAATTTTTGCACAATTCTATAGAATAAGTTCAAATAATAATTTCATACTTTTAATAACAGGCATTTAATTTTAAGATGTTTCATAGAACTATGAAAGTTGAGTTATAAAGATTCTCTTTATGTTCATTAATCATTATTTATCTATTTTAATTTCTAGCTCTACATAGAACATAATTTTAAATTCCAAGGCTTAGAGCTCTGAGATGGGAAATGTATATGTTTACTTTTTGTAGTATGTGTTTTCATAGTATCATTTAAACTCTAATTATGCATGAAATTATATTGGATTTCTCTCTAAATGCAAAGGAAGAAATGTTTTCATGATTCATTCTTTCCTTAGTAAACATTTCTAAAACTGTATTGCTGATACAGCTCATCAACTAAACCTTATGAGAAATGAAATGTATGGGAGGAAAACACTAATTAGGGAGATTCCCCCCCCCCCCACCGCCACCAAATACACATGTGAAACTCCCATTAGTGTCAATCACAAGAAGATGTCTTTCTGCCAAGTACCCCTTGGTAAGAATGCACAATTTCCCTTGACTTTCAAATTAGAAATACAATACTTTTTTTCTTTCCAAATTGTTAACAAGCTGCACTACATTCTGTATCCAGAAGTTTGATTTCCATAATACTATATACAAGTTGAGCAGTTCAGATGATATTTACAAAATAAAATGTGTTTTTTAAGTGATATTTTGAAATAATTTCCTTTATATTAGCTTTGTATTTGCCAAATGACATCTTCTCTATAACTGAATTTTTCATGGAATTTTAGCCAAGATTTATCATTAATTGATGTACCTAGAGTTTGCTTGATTGTATTATATTTAAATGATTAATCTGAATAACTATTACCATATAGACTAAACAGGTGTTCTCAGTAATGTATAAACACCGCAGTGCACTAATATATGATTAAATATTTAGGGATTTTACCATGTTGTAGTAAAGTACAAAATTATTCTCAAAGCTGTAGAATATATTAATGGATGCTATTGTTCTTGCTCTCAGGACAAAAAAAAAAAAAGAGAATAAAGCTAGCAGGAGGTCGAGGCAGGAGGAGGATTGGTTGAGCCCAGGAGTTTGAACCCAGCCTAGGCAACATAGCAAGACTCCATCTCTAAATAGATAATTAATTTTTACAAGTTTTATAATGTAGTATATTCTATGCAAATAAATATAACTTAACTATGCTTAGTAGCTCGGCCTTAAAATATATACAAAACATTTTTTTTTAATTAAAGATTAGATTTTCTTGGGAACAGGCAGTAAAAATTACTTTCAATAATATACATAGATGGTTTGTGTACTACATGGACTCCAAAATTTGCATCCTCCAAAATACAATGGCGTATGCTATAATTATAATATTACTTACAGTTTATATTGATTATCTTGCTTACATCTTCAAATTTATTTGGAAGATGGACTGATTATCATTGAAGTGCATGAGGTCTAAAGTAGAACTTTTTTGAATATTACCAAACATGTTCTAAGCATAAGCCATGTTACACCATTTTACCCAATTTTAGTAAACTGCTGAGTTAATTAACACAGTACATAAGGGCATTGTAGATATATTTTATCCTAATCCTCCCTAACTCAGCAATATGTACTTACTAAATTAGCTATCTTCACAGAAGATTTTTTCAAAAAAGAGATTTAAAAAGTGATTTGATGGACTTTTGTTTTCAGCTCTAACGTGTTAAGAGCTTGGGAAACTGTCAGTCCTATCCTTACCAAAACAAAAACAAAACGCTGGAAAACTGAATCTGCATTTTTACATAAGATACCATGTAAAATGTGATTGGAACTGGGGTCACACAAACCTGCCTCCCATTTTGGATCCTAAATATGATGGCTATGAAGACAAAAAGCTACATACCTCCCTCACATTTTTGCCCACAGGAAAATTTTTGTGGGCCTTATTATCTTTACCTGAAAGCATTTCTGTTAATTTACCATGGGCAATGTAAATTAATAGGTTATCTTCACAAGTGTGAGGGCGTAGGACAAAACTCAAAGTCATACCTGTGCCCGCCTGAGAGAAATGAATATCTGTTTCCTCTGCTCTGCCATCTATAGTATCTTATGTAAAAATGCAGATTCACCGAGCCAAAGACATGAACGACTATTTTCCCCTACCCTCCTCTCACATGAAAATTGTGTCTCTTATTATCCCACCCATTCCCCTTTAAATTTGAAGCCCTTGAAATCATCTTCAGAGAAAAGCACAGACCCGTCTCCCAGGCACATGTCCTTAATTTTGGCAAATTAACCTCCTTAATTGAGATCTGCCTTGGTCAATTTCCTTGATAGACATCTCATAACCAAGGAGGGATCCTGTGTGAAGGTGGTTCAGGTGTGCAGGAGCTCTCCTATGGATGCTTGGTACTGGCTTGGGCTCTTTATAGCCCAAACTCATAGGACAATTTTGCTGAGGTTTGGAAATTTTTTCCTCCAAGGATCCTTAACTTCCAATGTTATTTTAGTTGAGGGGTCTGAAGTCTTATTGCTGTTAAAAAAAAAAAACTCCTTTTTTTCCTGGAAGTTTCCACTTGCTTCCATCAGGGAAGGCGAGCTTGTCTGCTTCGGCATTGGCAGAGAGCCATCTTCAGCTCGGGCCGCATCTCTAGGTAAGGAGCTGAGTTGGGATTCTGTTATGCAAATTCTCTTTAATGACTAAAGTTAGTGTTAACAACTCACTGATCTTAATTTCTTCTTACATTTAGAATGCTCAGAAACGTATAATTTGTGTGATTGTTGTTCCTTTAGCTTAGGGGTTTTGTTTCTGCCTTTCTTTTTGTATTATGTTTCAGTTCTTCTCTTATCAGACTTGACCAACTCTAAATACCTCCTAGCTTATAAGTTTGAATCAGTTTTTCTCTCTGAAGGGGTAAGAATGCCTTGCTTCCCTCAGCCTTTTAGGGCATTCTCAGGTGACTAAGAATCATGTGAGGGTGTCTGGGAGGAATGCTCCCTAAGATGTGCAGAGGATCTAAGTAGGTTTCCCCCTCAGAAGAACACTCTTAGGGTCTAATCTCAGCTAGCAGGTGCATGTAAGGAGCTGACCCCTCCTGTGCCTTGAGCCCTTGACACAGTGCCAGGTAGCCACAACACAGGTGGAGCGGACAAGTTCAGGGAGTAACAGTCCTGAAAAGCTACATCTGCAAGCAGCACACATTGGATCTGACATACTTTTCAACTTGATAAAATCTGAACGAGAACACTAAAGCATGGGGAAGGAAGCCTTTAAGTTGGCTAAAACTCCCACAGCTGCAGAACCTAAAGTTCCACCCTTAGAAACTCTGGCTGGGTATATGCAATATACTTATGGAAAATCATCATGTAAATTTTTGATCAAGTGGACCACTATAACCAAAGTAGCTTCTAAGTTATAGTGGCTTAGATGGGGATCTTCTGAGATGTCCAAATTAGTGTATGTATTAGTCTGTTTTCATGCTGATGATAAAGGCATACCTGAGACTGGGTGATTTATAAACAAAAAGAGGTTTAATGAACTCACAGTTCCACGTGGCTGGGGAAGCCTCACAATCATGGTGGAAGGCAAAAGCCATGTCTTACATGGTGGCAAGCAAAAAAGAATGAGAGCCAATCAAAGGAAAAAAACCCTTATAAAAGCATTAAATCTCAGGAGACTTACTCATTACCACGGGAACAGTATGGGGGAAATTGCCCCCATGATTCTGTTACCTCCCACTAGGTCCCTCCCAAAACATACGAATATTGTGGTAGCTACAATTCAACATAATATTTGGGTGGGGATACAGCCAAACTGTATCAGCATACCTGCAAATGAAGGTAGAAATTGCAAACACAAAAACTAAATGCCCAGAATGGGCGAGCTACTTTCAGTGTTACCTAGAGAGTAGCAGAAGAGGGGAAGATTGCGTCATCTCCGCACAGGAGGTCAACAAACAAATTAGAAATGCTAACCAAGAACTCTCTAATGTGTTATATCTCTTAAAAAAAAGTTCTCAGAATCCCTTACTTCCCACTTGGAGCCTCCTCCACCTCCACTTACAGCCCTGTTCTACCCTGACCTCTCTGAACTTCCTGCACCAGATCTGTTCCCTGCTTCTCCTGCATGTTCCAATCTACCATCTCCTCCTCCTTGTCTTCCACTCACTCAACAGAAGGCACAAGGGAGTCTAACTTCTAAGATTCTAGCTCCTGCAGATTCTCCAATAACCCCAAAGGCAGCCTCTCATCTGGAAGATGCAGAAAAGAAGGACCCTGAAGGAACATCTCTCATGATCACTTCATTTCAAGAACAACTGATAACAGGCAGGGGAATAACTGATAATAGGCAGGAGAACCCCAGTGATTATCAACCCTGGTCAAAGGCTGAGTTGAGGGGCATAAAGAATTTCCTGACCCCCCATAAAAATTCAATTAGGTTTGCCCAAGAATTTGAGCTCATTATCAGAACCTGTGATCAAGGTCATTCCGACCTTTGCCAGCTGGTGCACATGTTGCTCTCAGAGCTAAAGCTAAGGAATGGCTGGGAAAATCACAGTGGTCAGACCCTCTGGCAGACTTAAGAAGGCCCAGTAGGGCCACAACAGCCCTCAAAAGTCTAGAAGGCAGGGGCAAAAATGCATGGGCATAAATGACTGCTCTGTTCAATATCATTCCTTCAGTGTTCCAAAGGGTTGTGGACTGGAATAAAATCCAGCAATGCTTTCAGAATCCAAATGAATCAGGTTTTTTTTTTTTTATTATTTTACACATTTTAATAAAACTTTGAGGCAATATTGCAGGATGTCCCCCTGATTGCTTTGAAAACAATAAAAATGATACATTATTAAATACAAATTTCTTTTTTTTTTAAATACAAATTTAAACAAACTAGATGAGGATATAACCACCCTTCTAAAATGCCACATGACAAATTGGGCCATGGCTAAAATTAATAAACTAGTTAACTTAGCTGAGCAATTACCTCATGCTATGATAAAAAAAAAAAAAAAAGTAAAGCCAAAGATGGCCCTAGTTATGCATTTACATTTAAAGCAATTAACTTCTCAAATCTCTCAGCCTCAGAAAAATTTTAAGCTCTCTTAGTCTGAGGACTCTTCCCTTCCAGTCTGTTACTATTTTAAAAGACCAGGACACCTTATAAGAGACTGCCTTAGGCTGAAATGGAATTAAGAACAGGAAGGAGCAATTCTGGAAGTCTAGGGATGTTCCCAGGAAGTTAAAGGGTTTTACCTCTCCAAATATTCTACCCTGACAAACAAGAGAGGTTAGTAAAATAATAAAATGTAAGCTCTTAACTGCTTTAATTGACACAGGAGTAACTATCTATGTTATAAATCTCACCTTATGTACAGACCCCATTCCTTGGAGTAATGAACGGATTAACATGGTGGGTGTGTTTAATAAAACTATCTCATATTTTAAATCTAAACGTATACCCTGCTGTTTCATCAGGTTTAGCTTTCCCCCAGCGAGGGCTCTAAATGTGACATGCTGTTTGCCCCCTGTGTTCCTAATATGCCTGGGGACCCCCATCAATTTTTTAGGCTGTGGTCAGCTCAACATCAATAATGCCCATATCTCTTTTTCATCAAATAGTGAACTTCTTTTAGAATTGGAGAAAGGAGACCAAAATTATCAAATTTAAAAAGGTACTGACAATGTACCTTGATTTATTACTGATAATGTAGAAACATCATCTTGCAACTGGGAAAGTGAAATGGAGACCGAAAAGAAAACATTAGAGGAGAAGAGAGAACATTGGAACAAAGGGAAGGGAATGATAAAACTCTTTAGCCTCCCCAGTCTCTTCTGTTAACCCCAGAAGTGGAGCATTTGCTTAAGCATGTCCCCTCCCACTTAGAGTCCACTCAAATATAGACATAGGAAAATATTCTCAGCCACTTGAATAAAGGTTGAGATAAACTCAAAGAACCCCCTTAAACAATATCCTTTACAACAGACAGCCATAGATGGAATCACCCCTATCATACAAAATTATCTTGAAAAGGGCTTATTATTCCTGTACTAGCCCCTACAACCACCCTATATTACCTTTAAAAAAATCAAATGGGAGAGAAGTGAGATTTTTACAAGATTTGAGAGGGCAGTAAACAATATTGTAATACCCAGACACCCAACAGTCCTCAACCCACGTACTGTACTATCAGCTCTAGCCACTCCCAGCCAGTATTTCTCAGTTGTAGATCTCTGCAGTGCCTTGTTTAGGATTCCTGTAGATCCAGACAGCCAATATTTGTTTGCCTTTCCTTAGAAACTACAATATATGTGTACTATAATGCCCCAAGGGTACACAGAAATTTCCACTTATTTTTCCCAAATACTAAAAGCTGACTTAGAGGATTTAATTACTCCTGAAGGCTTAGCACTCATCCAATATGTGGATAATCTTCTCTGTTCAGACACACTCTCTTCCTCTCAGAAGGAGAGTCTATATTTACTCAGCTACTGAGGGAGACAAAATATCCAAAAACAAACTTCAGCTATGTTTACCCCAAGTCAAATATTTGGGGCATATGATCTCAGTTGAAGGACTGAGTATTAGCTCTGATAGAGTAAGAGGAATTTTAGCTTTCTTAATGCCCATCACTAAGAAACAACTTAGAGAATTTTGGGGACTGGCTGGCTATTGTAGGAACTGGATACCAAATTTCTCCCTTATGGCTCAACCTCTGTATGCCTACCTAAAAAATGAATAAATAATCTGATCCCTTCACGGAGACTCCAGACAACCAGCTGTACAACAAATCAGGGAAATTTCAACTAATAACCCAGCCTTAGGGCACCCTAACTACAAATTGCCATTCTCCCTCCCTCCCTCCCTTCCTTCCTTCCTTCCCCTCTCTCTCTCTTTCTCTCTCTCTTTCTTTCTTTCTTTTTTTGAGACAGAGTCCCACTCTGTCACCCAGGCTGGAGTGCAGTGGCACAATCTTGGCTCACTGCAACCTCTGACTCCCGGGTTCAAACGATTCTCTTGCCTCAGCCTCCCAAACTACTAGGATTAGAGGCACCTGCCACAACATCTATTGTATTTTTGGTAGAGACAGGGTTTCTCCATGTTGGCCAGGCTAGTCTTGAACTTCTGACCTCAGGTGATCTGCCCACCTTGGTGTTCCCAAAGTGCTGGGATTACAGGCATGAGCCACCACACCTGGCCATTGTTCTCCTTTTGTGTACATCAAATTGGAGGTATTGCATCCGGGACACTGAGCCAGAAACATGATGGTCATCGCACACCTACAGGCTATTATAGCCAATAGCTTGACCCCATGGCTTGAGGGCTGCCTTCCTCTCTGAGAGCGGTATCAGCCACTGCCCTTCTGTACAAGCCTGTCAAAGAAATAATTGTGGGTTTCCCCTTAGAATTTTTGTACTGCATTCTTTTGAAACCCTTCTAAACTCTCATCATACTCAAAAACTTTCTGTCAATCAGTTAACCTTTTATGAAGTTTTGCTTTATCGTCTCCACATATTATCATTCCCCATTGTAATAATCTAAATGTGGTCACTTTCTTGCTGGGCCCTTACAACGAAACCCTTCTTGACTGTGTTCTGATGACAAACCAACTTCTCACTCCCAGGACAGACCTATAAGAGACACCACTGTATAACACTAAGATAGAATGCTTGTTTAGATGGCTCTTATTTAAGAGGAGAGGATGGAAATTTTAGAGCAGGACATTCTGTGGTTCCCTTACCAGAGGTAATTGCAGCTGGTCCACCTCCCCAAGCCAGATCAGCTCAAGTAGCCAAATTTACTGCCCTGACCCAAGCTTGTCAAGTGACAAAAGACAAGGCTGAGGACATTTACACTGGCAGCTGAGTAAAGGTGGAATAAAGAGGGGAGACTTGGATATTTGGTTTCTTTTTGGAGTAATGGAAATATTATGAAATTAGAGCATGTTGATGGTTATGCAATTCTGAATCTATAAAAACCATTAAATTGTACAGCTTAAATAGATACATGTATGGTGTGTCTATTATATTTCAATCAAACTATTATTAAAAAAAAACAAAAGGAGAAATAAATACTCCTTGACAAACAAATGTTGAGGGAATCTATTACCAGCAGTTCTGACCACAAGAAATATTAAAGGATGTTTGTTAGGCAGAAGGTAAATGTTATAGGTTAAAAATTTGCAGCTAGAATTTTTTTAAAAAAAGACAAAAACATCAGAAAAGGAATAAATGAATATAACATAATTCCATTTTATCTTAATCTAAAATGTAACTATTAATTTAAAGTAATAAGAATAGCAATATATTTGATCATTATAGCATATTAATAAAATGAGTTAGAGCTATTTCACAAAGAATAGGAAAAATTGGGAATACTGTCTTAAAAGATATGTGTAATGCACATGAAGCAAAAAGGTGTTATTTCAAGATGGACTTAGATTACTTCAAAATGCATATTCTAAACTCTAAGAAAACTACTAGACAATAGTTAAAAGAAATATTATTGATACACTAAGGGAGGAACTAAAATGTAATCACATAAAATACCCAATTAAAATGAGGAAAGAAAGAAACAGAAGCCCCTGTTAATAATTGATGTTAATGCAAATACATAAATATTCATTTTGAATGTGAAGGGTATAAATATACCAATTAAAACACAGGTTATAATAAGAGTGATTAAAAACAAAACCCAGGTATGTATTTTTCTAAAAGAACCCACAATAAATATACAAACCCTAATGTGTTGAATGTAAATGGATGAAGAAAGAGTTAACATATTAATACTAACCAGAATAAAGCTGGGATAGCTGTATTAAAGTCAGCAAAGGTAGACTTTAGAAAAGGGAAAATTATCAGAGATAAAGAGACATAATAGTAAGATTGTCAATTCTCCAAGAAGTTATATGAATCTTAAATCTGTATGTACCTAACAACAAAGCATCAAAATGCATGAGGCAAAACTAATAAAACTACAAGAAAGACAAATACAGAACTGTAGTCAGAGAGTTAATGTCTCTTGTAATTGTTAAAACAAGCAGACACAAAATCAATAGGGATGTAGTTGAAATGAACAGTACCATCAATCAATTTGATTTAATTGAAATGTATATGATATTCTATGTAATAACAATAGAACCCATATTGCTCTAAAGCTTGCATAAAACTTTCACCCAAATAGTTCGTGTTTTGGCCATAATGTTTTAACAAATTTAAAAGAATAGAGATTGTGCAATACATATTCTCTGACAAAGATAGAATTATCCAGAAGCTAAAAACAGAAGCATAGCTGAAAAATTCCAAATTATCTGGGAATTAAACAATGCACTTCAAAATAATACATAGGACAAAGAAAAGATCTCAAGAGAAATTTGTAATATTTTGTAGTAAATCAGAAGAAAATAATTTACAAACACTATATGATGCAGCAAAAATAGTGCTCAGTGGAAAATTTATGACATCAAATACATGCATTAGAAATTTTAAAAATCTAATATCAATAGCATAAACTTCTGTGCTACAAAATTAGAGAGAGAAGACAAATTTAAGCCGAAAATGAGTAGGAAAAAAGAAATACCAAACTTAGAGCAGAAGTTAATAAAATTGTAAGCAGGAAAACAATAGAGAAAATGAACATCATCAAAAGCTGCTTGTTTGAAAAGATCAATAAAATAGATAATTTTCTAGGCCAAAATATCTAACAAAAAATCATTGGAGATAAAAATGGGAATATCAGAAAAGAATGATCTGTATTGAACCCTTGAACATTAAGAAAGAAAAATGAAGAAATGCTATGAAAAATCCTATGCCAAAAAATTGGTAAATAAAATGAAAAAAATCCCTTGAAGAACACAAACTGTCAAAACTCACAGAAGAATAAAAGGATTACCTCAATAGTTCTATATTAATTGAAAGAAATTGGACCAATTACCTTCTGAAAACACAATCAACAGGCCCGTATAATTTTACTGGTGAATTCGTTTAGAGAAGAAATAACACCAATTTCTCACAATATCTTCCACAACATAAAAGCAGAGGGAACTCTTTCTAATTAATTTCATGTTAACTTTACGCTAGTATCAAAACTAGATAAAGATGTTGCAAAAGCAGAAATCCATGGAGCAATCTGTCTCATGATTATAGACTCAAGAGACTCCACAAAAAAATAACATTTTATAATGTATAACTATATAATTAAAATTATATAATTTAAAATTATATTTATATTTATATTGAATTTTAAATGTAGAGAAATAATAATACAACAAAAAGAGGGATTTATTCCAGGTATGCATGATTCGTCCAGCATCCAAAAATCAATTAATGCAACTGTCATGGGATCCTTGGGGTGTCCCTTCGCCAGCCAGAAACTTCTGTGATAGGCAACACCCTCTGTCTGAGTATTGCTCGTGCACACTGCACTGGGCTTGTTCCGCCCACTCAGCCTAGCAGGCTGTGCTCGGCTCACACTACTCAATCCCATACCTGTTGAGGGCAAGCCAGGCCTGGGGCAGCAAGGGTTGTGTGGGCAACCTAGCGCAGAGTCTGGCCACTGTGCACAGCCAGGCACACTGGCTGCTGTGGTGGGGTGGGCACTGGTACAAGTGCTGACTCCATGCGAGGCCACAGCTGGAACAGATGTACTGCATGCTGTTTCTGCTGTGGGTTTCCGCATCTGGACATGCAGTGTGCCCAGAAGCTTGGAGATGCCAGGAACCACAGAGCCACAAAGAGAGTTTCCCAGCCCTGGCTGGGGAGCCTCTGGGTCTGGGTTTTCCGAAGGACCACAGTTCTTCTCTCCTTCTTGTCACCCTCAACGTGGCCAGCCAGAGGTGTGTTTCAGATCTGTTTGTGTTACAGCTCTTTGAGTCCCATAATTTGGTTGACTCCAAGTTCTGTCTCACATCAAGAAGTAATGAGGCACACAGGCAACTGGAGGGTGAGCTAGGCAGACGGAAGCTTCACTGAGCAACAGAACAGTTCTCAGGAGACCTGGAGTGGGTATCTCCTATCTGCAGGCAGATATCCCAATGTCTCTGTGAGCCTAGTGAGTCTGGGATTTCTGTGGGCTTCAGAAGAGAGAAAGTGCTGTTGATTGGTCCATAGGTGGCCTCTGGCAGGCCAAAAACAGCACCGTAAGTTCTCACTCTGGGCTGCAGACTCCACTGGGAACTGGCAGCCTAGCTCCCAGGCTTCAGGCCATCCCTGAAGTTGGAGTTACATAGGGCACCACCCCTTTCATCCTAGGAACTTGTCTCCTGCCATCAACGTGCCCTCTATGGCACCCAGGTTGTTCATACTGAGGGTACCTGCAGGCCTGCATTGAGCCACCCTCAGCAGCCCCCCTCCCCCCTTGAGCTTGTTGGTACCCAAAGCTTCAGAGGTGTCGGAGGTAATGGTGGTGGGAGGTGGGTGGTGTGCGGGCATGTCAGCACTGCCCCAAGTGTGCACACACCTGGCCAGATCACAATAGAAACCAGGCTCAGCTTCTACTTTGCTCTGAAATCAGAGCATGTGCCGGAAGTGTGGAGATACCAGTGAGCTGGAACAAGTATTTCCAGGACTGCGGGAGCAGGGGGGCTTCCTGGCCGCCAAAGGCGCAGGGATGTTTGCATCAGAGGCATGGCCTGGCTGCTGCAGCTGCGCTCAAGAGCATGGGCTTCCTGCCCTTTAACTCAGTAGGGGATGGAGTTCCTGTCTGTTCCTGGCCCCCATGGGCTCCACACAACACGCAGCCCTGGCTGCCCTTTCCACTCTGTAGCCAGTGTCTTTGCAGGACCACCCCCAATGGACTGCCACTGCTATCACAACCAAACACACGCACAGACTAAAGGAGAATCTACTAATCATATCAGTAAACACAGAAAAAGTATTTGACAAAACCCAACAGTTGATAATGATAAAAACTCTCTAAAACTAGAAATAGAAGGGAATTTTCTTTTACTCATTGTGAGAGAATGGAGATTTTCCCTCAAATCGGAACAAGTCAAGGCTGCCCAGTCTCATCATTCCCACTTCATATTCTACTGGAATTCTTAGCAGTATGGTAAGACAAGAAAAGGAAATCAAGGGAATAGAGACTCGAAAAGAAGAAATATACCTATCTCTGTTTGCAGAAGGCATAATTAACTAGGTAGAAAACCCAGAAGAATAAACAAAAATGATAAAAATCTCTGGGAAATACTAAAAAGGTTGCAAAATGCAAAGTTATATACAAAATCAATTGCTTTTCTATATACCAGTAATAAACAATTGGAATTCTTAATCATCACTTAAGATAGCAACACAAAAACTCAGATACTTAGGTATTAGTCTAACAAAATATGTGCAGGATCTGCATTTGAAAGGTTATAAAACATCAATTAAAAAAATAAAAGAAAATCTAAAGTAATCAAGACACATTCTGTGTTCGCTGATTTGAAGACTTAATATTGTTAAGATGTTAATACTGCCAGGGGTTATGGCTCACGTCTTTAATTCCAGCACTTTGGGAGTTTGAGGTGGGAAGATTACTAGAGCCCAGGAGTTGCAGACACATCTGGGAAACCTACTGAGAGTTTGGCTTTACAATGAATACAAAGATTAGCTGGGTGTGGTGGCATGGGCCTGTAGTCTCAGCTACGTGAGAGGTTAAGGTGGGAGGATCGCCCGAGCCTGGAAGTTGGGGTTGCAGTAAGCTCAGATCACACCACTGCCCTAAAAAGTTGTCAGTTCTTCCCAAGCTGTGCTGGAACAAGTTACTATCTATTGAGAAAACAAAAAAGATACAAAGACCTTGACGCAGACTTTACAACTTTCACAAATATTAACTCAAAATAGGTCATAAATCTAAATGTCAAATGCACAACTATAAGAAATTCTTTAAAAGATCAGACCAAAAATTGACATTCCCTTGAGTTTGGTCATAAGTTTAGAAATACAAGAGCAATAACAAAATCCATAAAGAAAAAACACATAGGCTCGATTTTAAAACACACCGTTAAGAAAATGTAAAAAAAAAAAAAAACCCAAGACTGAGACAAAGTATTACAAAACACATGTCTAAGAGATAACTTGTATTGACAACATTCCAAGAATACACACAAAAATCCAGCAAATGATAGAACAACCATATAAATAAAACATTCCATATTTATATATTGTTAATAGGGCATATTAAATGCATGATAGGAAGACTCTACAGCGTCGTCACAACCATTCTGTAAAGCTAAAACTGGTCTAACATTTTGTAAATGTTTATTATTTTTAAAAAGTGATTGGAGAAGTTAAAGAAGGACAAATTAGGATCTATTGACTCCTGCCAACTTTCTCATAGCAGAATTGGAGCCCGCCAAAATCATATGGATGGATTAGATTTTTGAGGATGGCATTACCTAATCAAATGAAAGAGAACAGGGCAAATAGATATGTCACCTCTGAGCCATAGTTTAAATATTGACATGGATCTGTGAAATGACATGTAGCCATAAAAATATCCATAGCAATTGACATACACATTGGTGAAGATTATGGGTCTCTTAGTATAAATAAAGATTCTGAAATGCAGAGTGAGGTGATCAGGACTAGGTCAAATTAAAATCTTACTCCTGAATAAAGCATGTTTGTTTTAAAAACCCCACTTGTTAACCATAATGTTAACCATGGATTAACTTTATACAGAAAATTAGTCAAAAAGGGTATGTAATAAATATTGTTTGAATGAACAAATAAATGTCCTGACTTGTGAGTGTAGTAGTTTGGTAATACTATCCAGAAACTACTGGGAACATTTTAATGAGAAGATATTTAAGGTCATAAAGTTTATGTTTTATTTGGCACAATCTGTAACTGGATAGAGAAAGACTGAGCATATGGAAAAAATTAGGAGTCGTTTTTTACTCTAGAGAAGATGATGGCATGAGAGATGTGCTAACAGCAAGAATGGGGAAGACAGGAAAGAAATAAATAATAAGCAGAGCCTGGGAACTTATTGACCATAGAGAAGGAGAAAGTGAGTGTGATCGTGAGTTTAAGAAATCTATTTTATATTCTTAACTGTTTCTTGACAGGCCTTCTATCTAGAAAGTTTGTTGTTAGATCATAACTTGGATATTTAACTTACGCTATGCTTTGGACTTAATGAGATTGGTCTAGAGGGAAATTTAGGGGATCTTTATGTTGTGACAAAGTGTTCATTAGCCATGGTAATAGCTGATTTTAAAGATCATTTGTTGTCTGTGAAAAGGGAAAAAACACAATGTGTTTAAGTGGTTGTGCTAATGTTCCATTTTGACAATAATTACTACACAATTGTGAAGGGAAATTGGTCATATACAAACTGTAATGACAAATCTTGATCTGGTAATAACCGCAAATGTACTCCATTACACGTATAATTGGCAGTGATCTGTATCCAAGCACTGGTTCAGACAGGCAACAGCTGAAGGACAGAATTCTCATTTCCTAGATATATAGTGTTCCTTGAAATAAATAAGCAGACAACTTTAGTTATTAAATTGTACATTATTTTATAACAATATTAAGATGCATTTCTTTACAAGGTTCACATTTGTGTCCATCTATCTGAAAAGACTAGATGGTTAGTTTAAGTAAATTCATGAGATGACGAATACTTCAGTTATCCTGATATGATTGTTACCCATTGTATGCATGTATCAAGCCATCGCTTGTACCTCATAAATATATATACCTATTATGTACTCATAATAATTATAAAAATGAAATTGTATAAATGAAAGGAATAGGAGTAGAAGATCTGAGTGGTTAAAATAAATAAGGGGAAGACATCACTTACTCATTGCTAAGGACCAGCTAGAAACTGACCTGGCATTTCAATTACTTACCTGAGATTTTATCAACATTTAATTATTGACATGAGATATTTTTATCATAAAAGTGATTGGAAGTTCTCGACTTTTTGTTATGGACTGAACTGTGTGCACCCAAAATTCATATTATGAAGCTCAGTCCTCCAACTGACTGCCTATGGAGATGGGACTTTTAAGAGAATAATTAAAAAAGGTTTAAGGGTAACATGCTAATCCAATAGGACTGTTGTCTTTGTAAGAGGAGGGAGAGACGTTAGCAGCATGCATAAACAGAAGACAGGCCACATGAGGACACAGGGAGAAGGCTGCTGTCTGAACTCCACGCAGTGAGCCCTCACCAAAATTGAATCTGCTCCCACGTTGGTCTTGAACTTCCAGCTTCCAGAACTATGAGAAAATACATTTTTGCTGTTTAAATACCCAGTCTATGGTATGTTGCTATGGCAGCCTGAGCAGACTAGTTCACTCACTAATAGTCACCATAAAATCAACTGGACATGTCCTCAATTTCATCTCATGGGCAGAGAAGATCTAACTGCAAAGAACGATCTAAATGAACAGTAGAAAGTTCCTACCTGATGTGTATCATTTACTTAACATACTAGCTATGCAGAATATTTATCTCCAAATTCATTTAATTATTTAAAATACTCATTAAAATTCTAATAACTTTGCAGGGGGGGAGCTTTTAAAAAACAACATTAATGAGTAGGTCATTTTTCTCAGTCACCTTCACATTTTGCTCTTTTATGTTCCTTTGAGTCATATATATATATTTTTTTTTGAGACAGAGTCTTAGTCTGTCACCAGGCTGGAGTGCAGTGGCGCAATTTTGGCTCAATGCAACCTCCACCTCCTGGGTTCAAGTGATTCTTCCGCCTCAGCCTCCCGAGTAGCTGGGACCACAGGTACGTGCCACCATGCTCGGCTATTTTTTGTGTTTTTAGTAGAGACCGGAATTCACCATGTTGGCCAGGATAGTCTCGATCTCTTGACCTCGTGATCTGCCCGCCTCGGCCTCCCAAAGTGCTGGGATTACAGGTGTGAGCCACCGCACCCGGCCTAGAGTCATATTAATTCAGAAGGAAATTTGTTCAGAAACCTACCTGCATTTTACATGCAAAGTTTATGATGATAGTGATATTTCAAATTATTTGGGGTAGTTTTTAAAAAATTATTTATGTTTTGATAATTTTAAATTCAAAAAGGTATAAATTTTGTTGCAAAACATTTTCTTAAAGTTTCTGGCTCATATGGTTAAATTTCTTTCCTGTAGTCTACTCTACTTTCCTATTTTCACTTTCTGTTAGTAATCACCATGGACTTTATCAAGTATGTTTGGTCAGAATTTTATATATGCACAGTTACACTATATATATTGGTAGTTTGAAAAAATGAGTTTACATTAAACGTAATTTTCTAAAACTTCCTTTTTTACTCAACAATATATCAAAGCATCCTTCTACATTGGAATTTATAATTTCTTTATTTTTTAATTATACATTTGCTTACTTTGCTGTTTCTTAATTAATTTAAAACTATTTTATCGATATAAGTAAATATTATAACTGTCCATAATACAGAAGACCTGTCCTTCTCACTTTTCTTGAAATTATCACTATTCAGAATAGCTTTTTACCTCCTATCACCAAGATAATTCTGAATAATAATCATTTGTTTTTTTTTATTTTCCGTTGATTTTATTTATTCATTGATTTTTCCAAATGTAGGTAAGTTATCTTTTAAAAAATGTCTCCATATTCAATTTTGCATTCATATAGTTGTTTGTTACATGGGTTTTTTACATTTTTTCTAACCTTTTTCTGTCTTCTAACTCACCACTCTGTAAGTATTCACATTCCAATCCCTTCTTCCACTTGTACTTTTGATGCCTCCTGACTTTGTCAGCTATAACATTTCTTTTATATTATCAAGATATATCAGGCTGATATTCTCACTAATAATTCTAGTTACATTTGTACTTTTTGTCACCATTTGATTCTAGAAACTGAAAATATTGAAGAGTTGAAAGTGTAATTTTTATTGAATTAAATATTGCCGAGAGACAAATAATATTTTAAGATTACATTTCCTTCTCTGCTTTACTTGGATTGGAAATAAAAGATATCCAACCAAGCATGTCAGTGGAAATCGTCCTTACCATTCAAGTCACATGAATTCATTTGATCTCCCATTGCTCAAAGTGTCCTGATGGGGAGGAAGGCAGCAAACCACACTGCCATGTGTGTACCTATGCAGCAATCTTACATGTTCTTCATAAGTACCCCAAAATCTAAAATGTGATAAAAAAAATTTGCTTCATATTTGAAACACTTAATTTTACAGAGATTTTCCCCCCTCATGATTGTAAAAACTTTTATCCTAAAATGATAGCGAATGTTCACATCCTTCATAACTTGTTTCGAATAATAGCATCAATTATGGCAATTAATTAATTCTTTGTTTGCCAAAGTATATTCCTCCTAGAATTCTTTGAACCCTTGCTCCCAAATTGTTCTTCTTAGGCTTCTTTTTCTGCTATAATTCTGGGATGTACTCTGGGTTTAGAATCTCTGTTTCTTGAGCCTTACAGCTTCCACGTTCTTAGAGTCCCTCCTTGTTTTATTTATTTTTTATTTTTTTAAAAAAATTAGAGATAAGGTCTCATTATATTGCCCAGCTGGTCTTGAACTGCTGAGCTCAAGCAATCCTCCTGACTCAACCTCCCAAAATACTAGGATTACTACACCCAGCCTCTCCCTTGTTTCACTGCAGGTTTTTCTTAAGTAGTTTCCATGGCAGTTTTTATGGGAGGAAAAATGTCATTGTAATTGAACATTTTAAAAATGCATT
Source organism: Cheracebus regulus (assembly GCA_963574635.1). NCBI lineage: Eukaryota > Metazoa > Chordata > Mammalia > Primates > Pitheciidae > Cheracebus > Cheracebus regulus. Next base: position 26,385 of record CAUYQU010085891.1, read on the forward strand.
TTTTTCTTTCACTGATGAAAAATATCTCTGAATATGCAATTTTTAAAATATTCCTCCCGATATTTAAAGCACTGGTCTAACATCGCTTTGAATTTTATGATGCTAATTAGAAAGTTATACCTTCTCTATTTTCCGTCTCTTTGTTGGTGATCTTTCATTTCTTTCTCCTTCTATGCTTTTATGATTTTATCTTCTTTTTGAGGCATAGAAATTGCATAAGTGTGTTAGAGAAAGTTTTTCATTATTTACCATTTTTATTAATTCAGCAGACTTTTCAGTGTGAAAACCTAGGCTTTTCTTAAGCTTATTTTTTTGTAGAGTTTTAAAAATTGTTCTTTTTACACCCCCTTCTCAAGAAATATCCACCCAGTATCTGTTATCGAGAATTTGTATAAATTCAATTAGAATAATATTATACTTTCAAGATTGATTCACTATACCTCTTCTATGTTCTTCGTGCTGTTCATGCCTAAATTCTAATTCCAACTCATCATCCTACTGCCAGCTGATGACCCTGCTTGCTATTTTACTGAATACACTGAAGTAACTAGAACAAAAAATATCTTCTACAAACTGCATCCTCCAGCCCCACCTATCTGCTGGCATATATCATTGACTTCCCTCCTGTTACAATGTGGAACTCTCCATACTCATAGTCAAGGCTATGATCTTGTGCACCATATTTGTCACTCTCTTCTACTCAAGGATTGTAATGCACTGATTGCAACCTTCATCGTCCTCCAAGACTGAAGCACTTCCCCAGGGGCTGGTAGTCTTATGGCTAACATCCCTTATCTGTGTCTCTGTCCAGGATTTTACCTCTTCTAAAGAGAGCTGTCTTGTTCAAGGCTGTGCACTCTTTTCTGGGCAGCCAGCTAACAAAGATTGGACAATGGAGGGGATACAAGTCTGGACCCCTCACTCCAATGCTAGACAATTGTGAACAGTAACCATAAATTTAGAGTTCCTTGTTTGACTGGCTTTGAATCAGTACTGGAATTCTTGCTCCCCCATAGTTAGGACTGACTATGTAAATTTTAGGTTTCACTGAAAATTGTAACTGGGGGGCCCATGGTTCAAAAATAATTTTAAAATCCAGCATTCTGACAACAGAGCATTAAACCAAAGGAGAAACCTTTTTAAACACAGAGACCTGTGGCCTATAGCATAGGTCAGACACTCATGAAGCCAGCCCTGCCCACAGGCTTCATCTTGAGAGCACTCCCCAATACACTTCCTGTATGAAAATACATAGTTCAGTGTCTGCTTCTCAGGGAAACTAGCCTACAAAGATGTAATGTTTGCATAACTCCACTATTCCTGTTTAATATCTCCTACATATCAAAATTCCCTTTTCGTATTTAACATCTGTGCTCAATAGCCAATAAATAAGCTGCCCCTTTTCTCATTATAGGAAGAAATAAGCAAAACAAACTTATCAAAGCAGTTGAGTATACTTATGAGGGTAATTCTCCTATCCCCCCTAATTTCTTCTACTAAATTTTATTTCACCATCAACAAAAATGGTTATTGTTGACATGGCGCAGTGGCTCACATCTGTAATCCCAGCACTTTGGGTGGCCAAGGGGGTGGATAACGAGGTCAAGAGATTGAGGCCATCCTGGTCAACATAATGAAACCCCATCTCTACAAAAAATACAAAAATTAGCTGGGCATGGTGGCTCGCGCCTCCAGTCCCAGCTACTTGGGAGGCTGAGGCAGGAGAATTGCTTGAACACAGGAGGCGGAGGTTGTCGTGAGCGGAGATCTCGCCACTGCACTCCAGCCTGGTGACAAAGTGAGACTTCTTCTCAAAATATGGCTATTGTTAAAGTTATCAGTGTTATTAAGGGTGACAAATCCAATGTAAATCCTCAGTCTTTGTTTTCTCTTACTTTGCAGTAACATATAATTTACTTTATTGCTCTTTTCTCCATAAAGTGCTTTGGGGTTGGGTGTGGCAGCTCATGCCTGTAATCCTAGCACTTTGAGAGACCAAGGCAAGCAGATTGCGTGAGTTCAGGAGTTTGAGATCAGTTTGGGCAACATGGCAAAACCCATCTGTACAAAAAATACAACAATTAACTGGGCATGGTGGCTACTACCTGTAATCCCAGCTATTCTGGAGGCTGAGGTGGGAGGATTGCTTGTGCTAAGGAGGTCAAGGCTGCAATGAGCTGTGATGACACTATTGCACTTTAGCCTGGGTCACAGACAGAGACCCTGTAAAAAAAAGAAAAGAAAGGAAAGAAAAGAAAGAAAGGAAAGAAAGAAAGAAGGAAAGAAAAAGAACAAGCAAACAAACAAACAAACAAAACATACAAAATAACAATAACAGCAACAACCAAAAACTCACAAAAAGAAATTTTTCTTTCTTGGAACACAATTCAAGTGATTTTCTTTTAAATTTTGGGGTACTTGATTTTAGATTATTTTGTTTTGGTTTTAGTATAATGTTTACTGCTTCTAAGTGTTTGAGTGCCTTAAGGCACAATTTTGAATTTCGTCTTTTATATTTACATCTTTCTCTCAGTGAACATTCAATTCCATAAATAAACTAACTTTAATTTTCAAAGAAGCTCCCTAATTTAAAAAGATTGGCCAGTGGAGAGGATACAAGTCTGGATCCCTCACAATTTGGATCCTCAGATATCCAATTGACTAGCATTGAGAAGCTCTAGCCAGGTTCTTTTCTCTGAATTACTAAATCGTCTATAGAATCTGCTGGTTTTTTTAAATTAGGTGATAATATGTACAAATAATGATACATTTTTCTTTCAAGATTTATAGCCATTATTATTACTATTATTATTGCATTTTCTCACACCTTTGATCAAAACTACAAATAGAATATTAAATCATTGTGGTAATAGTTAATATCTTTGTTTTTTACCTGATTTTAAAGAATACATATGAACTTTCTCTCTTAAGTATAATCAATTATCTTCTGTTTAGTATTGCATAGCAAAGACTTAATCAACAAAAATAAAATTTTAGAACAATGCTGTGTCAATTATCACAAAGCTAAACTTTAAGATATCAGCTGAACATGGTCACCATGGATTGTTAAGATTTGGTTGTACACCTGAGAAAGCGTGAAACTAATGGGAGCACCGATGAAAAAATTGTGTGTTGTGAGAAAGAGAGGGAAGCCTGGGATAACTTCAAAGTTTTGCCTTAGGAACTATAAGAGTAGAATTTTCATTTACTATTATAAGGACTAAGGATTGGCCATGTTTAGGATGTGGAATAATAAGAGAATCATAATTGACTGTATTTTGAGATTATAAATATTTACCTTCATGTAGGTTATGAGAAAGATGCTGAATACATGAGTTGGTCATCTGTCTCGTTTGATCTTTGAACAGATTTTCAGCACCTAGGGAGGGAGGGGTTACAGGTAGAACCTGATGAAACTATGTTTCAAGATGGTATCCAACCTTACAAAAGAGGAGGAAAAAAGGGAACCTGGTATTATTGGAAGACAAAGCCACAGGAAATAATGCGTGGTATTGGCACTGAAAACTGTAACTCAATGGAATAAAATGGGGCTCTTGGGGACAGAAAGGATAATAAACATAAAAGAGACATACAGAGTCATTAGCCATGAGCAGTGATACAAATCACCACTTTACCACCTGTAAAATGTAACGATTAGATATTTACACAATGCTCAGTGTAGGCAGACATGTGACAGAGACGTGGAACTTTTATATGCTGATACTGAGCAGGTAAATTGCTGCAGTCATGCTGCAGAGCAATAGATGTATGTATTTATTAATGTACATATGCAGAGAATACACACATACACACAAACATACACACATATGGATTTGCCTTTTCCCAAGGAGAATCTCATATGGCAGTGAGAAGGGACATGAGCAAGAGTGTGGGGAGCTCTAGGCAGGCTGGGCATCTATCAATGGGAGGGTATAGATGAACAGCTCTGCCATGTCAACCTGTTGGGCTTGCATGTCTCCACATAGGTGGTATTGACAAGGCTCAAACATAGTCTAACTCAACACCTTAGCAGAATGCCTTTTGGTCTTCCCTAGAACAGAGGAAGATGGGCAGTGAAAGGCAGTGTTGTGAGAAGTTGCCTCCAAGGCCCTTCTTCTTTTTTCTTTTTTTTTTTTTTGTGTGTGATGGAGTCTTGCTCTGTCATTCACCCAGGCTGGAATGCAATGGCATGATCTCGGCTCACTGCAACCTCTGCCTCCCATGTTCAAGCACTTCTACCTCAGCCTCCCTAGTAGCTGGGACCACAGGCCTGTGCCACCAAGCCCAGATAGTTTTTGTATTTTTAGTAGAGATGGGGTTTCACCATGTTGGTCAGGCTGGTCTCGAACTCCTGACCTCAAGTGATCCATCTACCTTGGCTTCCCAAAGTGCTGGGATTACCGCATGAGCCACTGTGCCTGGCCCTTTCTTATCTACCTCTCTATCTTAACAGAGATGTATGCTATTTTGCAGGAAACTCGGTTTCTTTCACTTTCCTGGTTCTAGTGAGACATGTGGTTTGCCACTTTACCATTACCCTTTAGGTCCATCTGCAGGTTATAAAATCACCGAATTATAGCCTAGAATTTGATCCTCCATGACAAAGTAGCGCACTGCTTATGTTATCTGTCATCTGGCTTATCCACTTCAGTGAGGATTGTAGGTTACAGTAACTGACACCATGCTGATCTTGCTTAAGCTGTGTGTGTGTGTGTGTGTGTGTGTGTGTGTGTATTTGGGCTTATTGTGTCCTTTCTTTACTGAACAAATCTATGGAAGAATGGTAGACCCACCAAACAGCTGCAGTAATCACTGTTTAGGGAATATCTGATTCCTTGACAGTTAGTGCACAGGTGAAAAATGGTGGCTATATAAAATGACATAATACAAAGCAGTTAAAATCAATGTTTAAGATATACACAAAACAACAGGAATGAATCTTAAAGTATACAGCTCCATGTAAAATTAAGCAAAAACAAGAATAAAATCAATAACAGAATCACATTTTATTAAATTAATATACATATAAATGGGAGTAAAAATAAGGAGACACAGTAGTAATTAAAATATAGCAATAGGAGACTGACATGTATTTCAATAATAATGTGCACAACTTTGGAATTTGATTAACTCTAGGCTCTGCACCTGAGATTTATACAATCAAAACAAAGAACAAACAAAAACACAGTGGTGAAGCAATTGTTGTCCCTAAGGTCAGAGCCTAGAGAATGAAACAAATACTATTGCTAGACCGAATCATTGCTGTAGTCCTTTCTGTAGGGAAAACAAAATCAATTTCTAGTGTTACACTCTGTAGCAAGGCCTTTGTGTTTCATTTATCCACACCCAAAGGGTTAAAGTTTTTAGAAATTGGATATTTTAGTTTACAACTCTAGTTACCTCCTGGGTTAATTGACTAGTTTAGTTGACTACTGGAGTCTCTGGTGACCAATTATTCTTTAGAGGGTAAGTTTCTTCTCTTTTGGAAACTTTCAAATACAATAAATCATGCTATTCCCATCTTCTTTACTGCCTAGTTATTTATTTAAAAGCCTTACTAACAGAGTCTACATGGAGAGATTCTAATGAGATTAACCCTTCTAAAGAAAGCTATCTTTGGTTAAGTCCAGGCTAAATTTCTGTTTTGGACTATGCCGTGAATTAGCTGGTACCTAACTGCTCTAAGAGATTAAAAAACTACAGATTTAATCCCTATAAGCAAACCCACTGGTAGCATAACCAGCTAAAAAATTCAAGGATCAGAAAAGATTGAATTTCTTTACATTTTATCTAGGGAAAAATTGACCTAAAAAGACATTAAGCAACTTAAGCAATAAAGGTGCTGCCTTTGTACACGAGATGAAGATTGGTTTTTAAAAGACTAAGTTTAAATTCAGAGACTTGCATCTGCCGGTGGCTTTGATTGGTTTAAATTTGAGCAAGTAATTTAACCTCTCAGAGTGTTTATCCTCAACTTTGAAAGAGAAAGATTAATATATGCTTTGCTGATCACTTTGTAAATGCAATTCTCCCAGATTAAAAAACTGTGCTCCTCAAATGTATCTCCCATGGGAACAAAAGTAACCTCAACACTTGCCCAGCTGCTAAGAGTATAGGTCTGTCTTAGACTTTTTTTGTTCATTTAATCTGTTTATTTGTTTTTTCCTTCTATGTAGATCCATAGAAAACAAAAATATATTCCTACTCACCAGTCCTTTAAACAGATCAGTGAAAGACTGCAGTATAGATGCCATGTAAGGCACTTAAAATGATAAAACCAATATTTTGTGGAAAGGGATGCATGTATGTGAGGGTGTGTGCCTGTGTGTATTGACTGTGTACTTGTGCTATTTGGGTGTGTTTGAAACAATCTTTCTCAATCTCACATGAACTACTTGACAAATTCTTGGCCCATGTCTAAGGTCCAGAACGGCAAATATGTGTGTTGGCAGAATCTTCTGCAAAGAAGAGAGAGGATACGATCCCTAATGTGATAAAGTTTTACTTAGCAAAAACTACAGAGAGCCATAGGGAGGGAAATAGTTTTAAAGTACAGTAAGTAAAAGAGAGTGACATGTAGCTTAAGGAATACAGGCTAGGAATTCCAATTCAGACTATTTAAAATTATATTCATTGGCCGGGCATGGTGGCTCATGCCTGTAATCCCAGCACTTTGGGAGGCCGAGATGGGCGGATCACAAAGTCAAGAGTTTGAGACCAGCCTGGCCAACATGGTGAAACCCCATCTCTACTAATAAAAATACAAAAATTAGCCAGGTGTGTTGGCATGTGCCTATAATCCCAGCTACTCAGGAGGCTGAGGCAGGAGAATGGCTTGAACCTGGGAGGTGGAGGTCTCAGTGAGCTGAGGTGGCTCCACTGCACTCTAACCTGGGCAACAAAGCGAGACTCCGTCTCAAAAAAAAGAAAAAAAGAAAAAAAGAAAAAATTATATTCATTTAACCAGAGTTGGAATTTAATTTTTTTTATGTTTAGACTTTGGCTTTATCTTTATTCCCATGCTGTTCTACCACAGTTATTAGTATTACAGAAATACTTAACAAATTCATAAATTACTTAAAGATTGCCTTATATTATCAGAAATATTGGAGTTCACATGTGCTGTCCTTCACAGGAAGGAAAGGAGTAGAACAACATGTGTTTACATGTATTCTCTGGAATGTTTTTTGTTCCTTGTGGAGTTCTCACCAATTTGGAGGCAAAATATGATTGAACTATTGTTCATGAGGCACTTCCAATGACTCTGGGTCAGAATGAATCTTCTTATGAGGATCTTGGTGACAATGAATATCACAGCTTTGGGAAGACAGCTTCTACCCCTCCACACAATCTTTGTTGTCCTAGTATTTTGAACACTCATGTCAGGGAATAGGAAATCTTATGATGGATCGTGGCAGAAGTGAATTTTCTCTAGGAAGTTTTGTTACGTGCAAATATGCAGAAATGAGAACGTGTATAGGCAGCAGCCTGGCTTAGAAGAACATGTGAACACCTGCTTGAGAACTCCGGGATTAATCTGATGTGAAAAGAAGGAAGTTCAAATGCATTGAGCTCAGCAGTCCTGTAAGGGGAAGATGTGTTAGCTGTGTTTTTCCAGTTGTTCAGCTGAAAAAGAACACTTTATTCGCAATTGTATGTTCTTGTAAGTTTTGTACTGGTACATATTTATTATAATGAACTTCATTTTGTTCTTTCTCCCAAATATAATTTTTCTAGTATTAATAGAATACACTAAAAGAACAAAATAATTTATAACACAATGAAAGGTATAAAATTGCAAATTGTGTTCACATTCACAATAATACAAACTTTTAGGCATTCTTTCCATATCTTTTAAATATATATAGTATACTTGGACATATGGAAAATTCTCTTGTCTGTGAGTGCCTGTTTCTGTAGGAAAACCCCCAAATGCCCATACTGTTACATGAATCACATCCTGCTGGCCCCGCTGTGAGCCTGCGGGTCATACCATGACTCCACAGCCAAGTTGTTGCTCCCATACTCTTCTCCAGTCTTGAATTAGAAGTCTCCTTTTTTATTTTCCTTATATTATACCTTTTATCCTCTTCAAATATCAATAGCCACTTCATTTATCACCAGAATGTTGCCTTCAATTCCCCTCACTGTGTTATTCATTTAGATGTCAGTTGTTTATTCAACCACCCTCTCCATTTTTAAGTTCTCTATGAAAGTCAAGTTCAATGTAATTTACATTCGCGTTTAACAGAGAATACTGCAAGAAGAATTCAGGTAAAATTATAACACGGTTGTGGAGTCAAGTGTAGATTTCTCTCTCACCAAAAACTGCATAGACCTTAAATGCAGAATGGCTGGGATACTGTTTGGTGTCAGTTTAGTTGGGTATTTTATTTCATTTACCTTAATGGTTCCTGACTCTGGATGTTAGGACAGCACTATTTCTGGATCCCATGATTGTATAAATTTGAGAGGTTGCTTCCTGTTATCAGCAATGTACTTGCCATTGTGCACTGTCAGTGCAAACTTAGAGAAACTTCTGCTCCAGTCATAGAGACCAGATATATGAAAAATTCTAAGGAATGTGAAGTTTCTTCTCTCATTTATATTTACCCAAGTTTCATTCAATTGATTCCTACCTTGCAAATTACCCCCAAGGTACTTTCTTCTAATTTTTTCTATCCCTTATCTCCAATTCTTCTTTTACCCCGTCTTTGTCCCTCTTGAATGTTGTCTGTCATCTGTGCCATTGAAGATCTTGTTCCTTATCAATCTTATGATTTGAATTGGACTCAAAGAGGTTACCTCTTCCAGCGTTTTATGCGTCATTTTTAATGGTGCTTTGAGTTAAAGAAATGAAGTAACATCAAGCCTACGGACGACATTTCTTGGGCAAATGGTCTTATAATGAGGGGATTATAAAAAAGTGCCTGTGATAGAAACACTGTGTGTCAAAAAGGACGGGGAGTGATGAGCTAGCAGTGTGGATGCTTCGGAAAGTAAGGAAGGGAGGATGCAGGAAGCTTCCTCTGTTTCTTCCATGCTTAAAGGTGACCTGCTAAGATAGTTGGAGCTTATTTGCATAGATATGGGGAGGGAGGAAAAAGGGCTTTACAGACGTTAACTTTGTCTTTGTCTTCCTTCTTTTTTTAATCATATTTTATTCAGCTTTTCTGAAAATTTTGACTAATTGCCTATTGTATACTAAAAAATGAAACTATAGAACATAAAATGTAGAGTTCATTAAGTTCCTGGAGAAGTATAAATGATAATTATTATAACTCTGCTTCTTTTCAAACTCAGTCTTAAAAACTGTGCATAAAATTTTTAAGATATTTTACATTGCACGATAAAAGTAGTAATCATATATTTATTATTAATATGTATATTAGTCAATATAGATATTGTCCATATCATATGTTATTACCTTTCATTCTTATTATTATGCTGAACCGGATTTAAGATTTCATTTATAAAGATTAAGTTGGGAGTGTTTAATATTTAATTTAAAAAGTTATAAGCCAAATTGGTGTGGCATCTGTTTACTTTTAAAAGATTCTGATATGATTAGATTATTGATTTTTAAGACATCAGTCAGCATGCGTCTATTGTGATGAGCTCTATTATGATGTTTTTCCCCCAGACCTGATCATCTTAAACATTGTATGTTTTAATATTATCTACTCAGAGACTTTTCTTTGCATGCAGATATTAATTTTAAAACATGTACACAAAAACACAGAGTTTTATCCATGTATGTTGTCAGTCCTATAGAATCAACATTATAATATGAAGATCATTAAGCAAATCAAAAAGCAAGCAGCTGAAAATGTAAAAATTTATCTTTTGCTATTGAACGTGATAAAATACAGTATATAAATAATAATCATCCAAATATTATTTTAGTTTCCTCCTATTATCTACTGGGCTTCATGTAATAAAATACTTTTCATCTCTGCAAACTAATGTTTGAACATTTACAAAATGTCCACTAGAGGTTCCCAGGTAAACTCTGGCTCCCCTAAACACATGTGGAGACTTAGATATTCCCAAATCATATGCTCTAACAGTCACAGTGAACATGAATTTTGCAAGGGAGACACTTTCACACATAGCTTACCAATCCTAAACTCACTGCTTTTCGTGGCCCATTCCTTCTTGAGAAACCCATGATGAAGGCATTTGCACACAGTTCCACTGTCTTCATCTGCCTTCTGGTGGACCATGGTGCTTCCTGAGTGGCGCTGATCTGCTTGGTGTGCTGTGTTTTTCCAGGGGACTGAGTTTGATAAAACTGCAAAACTCTCTCTCTCTTCAACTGCTTCTGACCTTAACATATCTCACCCAAGATAATATGGCTCAATCACTTAATTGAGTTTGTTATTCTATATGTGACCATTTAAACACATATATTGTCAAATGGTAGAGATAGTTAGATTGAAACTCTATACTGAAACTCTAACTCAATAGTTAGATGGAAACTCTACTATTTGAAAATATATACGTTTAAATGGCCACATATAAAATAAAATTATTGAATAATAAATGGAATTGCAATATTTCCTATAAAGATAATTTTTAAATACTTGTTCTTTCTTTGGAATAAATTAGGAGAATCTGATAAAAGCAATGGAGTGCAACATAATTACTTCTCATGACAGTGACCTCTATTTGTACTATTTCCTGTAGGAGAGATGAGGTGTAGTAAGTAAAAGGAAGAAATTTGTTTGTAATAATTGATGAGGTTCATTTCTCCACAATTTGAAAAGTTTGAACAAATAACACTGGCTGAATTCCAGAGAGGAATAGTTTAAAAGATAGGGGTAATCTCTGAGTACTTGTTTGTTCACAAAAAAAATTTATTTTTCCTTCACTTATGAAGCTTAGTTTGGCTGGATATGAAATTCTAGGTTGAAAGTTCTTTTCTTTAAGGATGTTGAATGTTGGCACCCACTCTCTTCTGGCTTGTAGGGTTTCTGCTGAGAGATCTGCTGTGAGTCTGATGGGCTTCCCTTTGTGGGTAACCCAGCCCTTCTCTCTGGCTGCCCTTAGCATTTTGTCCTTCATTTCAACCCTAGTGAACCTGACGATTATGTGCCTTGGGGTTGCTCTCCTTGAGGAATATCTTTGTGGTGTTCTCTGTATTTCCTGGCATTGAATGTTGGCCTGCCTTGCTAGGTTGGGGAAGTTCTCTGGTTAATACCCTGAAGAATATTTTCCAGCTTGGATTCATTCTCATACCACTAGTAGTCATACCTGAGACTGGGTAATTTATAAAGGAAGGAAGTTTAATTGACTCACAGTTCAGCATTCCTGGGAAGCCTCAAAAATCTTACAATCATGGTGAAAAGGGAAGTAAATACATCCTTCTTCATAGAATAGCAAGAAAGAGAAATGGCCACAAAAAAGTGGGGAAAGCCCCTTATAAAACCATCAAATCTTGTGAGAACTCACTATCACAAGAATAGCATGAGGGTAACCACCCCCATGATTAAATTACCTCCCACTGGATCTCTCCCATGCCACCTGTGGCTTAGGAGAATGACAATTCAAGATGAGATGTGGGTGGGGACACAGCGAAACCATATCACATGTTGTTGACTCCATGCAAGTTCAACCTGTTATGCCACCATTGCCATTGTATTCATGAGCTCATTAATCAAGCAGAGGTGTAGACAGTAAAGATACTAAAAGTTATAGATAATAAAGGGAAGACCACCATGTCCTCTTAATTATAGGGAACATCATCTGAAATGAGGCCCTTTTATGACTATTCACAAGAGATGCATACAGTCCTTAACTCAGGTTATCTTGCTTTCCATTAAAATGAGATATACTACTTGAATTATACCCACAAGGAGGACTCCTCCCCATTATTTTTCAGGATATTGCAATCCTAATTCTAAAAAATTCGCTCTCAGCTGATGCTGTCATACTGTGCAGCCTCATCTGTAAGCCAGACTCATAATGTTTTTCTTGCAAGGTAACATTACCTAGGAAATTGTCAGTGAGGGCAGAAGAGGTGAAGCTATATGATAATAATAATCATGCAAAAATATGATCACCTTGCCTGTGCCTTCTCAGACTTTTCATGTGTGTAGCATGGGGGGTTCCTTCAGAACAAGTTTAATAAGTCAGAATTTGATAACATAGCCTGAGTAGTGTCAGAAATGCATTTATACACAGAGGGAGCCTCCTGTGGAGCATTGGAATGCAAAAGTGGGCAGAGAGACATTTATGTGGTGGAAGGGAAGGAGAAAATCAGCCTGGATGAGACCCTAGAGAGACTGAGGGAAGCATCCATCCAAAGATTATTGGCCTGTGTGCTTCATTATCAGGTGACTTAATGGGCACTGGATGATTCGTTAGGAAACAGTGTCAACAGTCATAGTTCGGGTCCAGGGCTGTTCAGTTTGTCCAGATAAATTCTGGAAGTTGAGTTATCATAAGAGGATTTTGGCAACAGAGTGATAGAAAATAGAGCACATCATCTCCATTCATTTAATGAATGGAGTCTTGCTCTGTGCTTTATTCCTGCTTCTGCTGGGCTTAGTGCTGCTAAAACAAGGGCAACCTTCATTTGACTTATCCAAGGGAATCAGTTTTAGTTTCTTCTAAGATGATGCTCAGTTGTTTCCTGTTGCATACAGAGGCAAAAAGTATCTGGGTGTTTGACTTCTCCTTAAAGAAACATTTAAACAAGTTTCTCATTTTCATTACTACTACTCTTCAACTTTGTCTTTTGTAAAGCTGATATTCTAACTTCATATTGAATCCTGAATATTTTCAGGATTCTCTTATATTACCTAAATCTTTTTTGTTGACTTCTTCCTTTGAAGCTCCTTATGTTTTATATTTCTTCGGCTTTATGGAGGTAAAACATAGGATCCACTTTCCGTTTGCAAAAATTTTGTTGATTCTTATCTGCTATTGTCTTATCTCATTCTTGTCTGTGTGAATTTATGCTCTCATACATTTTGGAGGTTTGGAAAAGGAGGAAAGGACAGTACACATAGTCATCACTTTGTGTGTAACATCTCCTCATTCATTTCTCAACTCATCATGGGATTCTTGTCTTTCTCTATGAGTTTAACTTCTCCATGTATAACATTGCTGTTTGTCACACTTATGCAATTAATTATCTCATGTTATTGTTCTTTAAGAGCCAGAACCTGGTCCAATCATTTTTGGTGTATTGCAAGTATCTTTGTTAATGCATTCTCAATGATGGGGTAAGCAAACATTTTTCCGTGACCATCTAGATGGTAAATATATTAAGTTTGTGGATATTACATTTTCTGGTACAACTATTCAGCTCTCGGTATAGTGTGAAAGAAGCCATAGGTGAGAGATAAAGGAATAGTCTATTTATATACAGTGAAATACGAATTCCATATAATTTTTGCATGCCATACTATATTTCTTTTTAATTTTTCAACAGTTTTTAACTTGTAGACTGTACAAAAACAGACAGCATGCCAGATTCAACCAATGGGCCATAGTTTGCTGATCTCTACTTCATGCTGCTAGTAATTTTGAAACTCAGTTTCAACACTGGCTAAAATAGTGTCTCTGGTAGGACTTCTGTAAATCATAATTTCTCAGGCAAGCACTTTGACACATCCCTCTTAAGGTATCCAGAAAAGAACATTTTGAATGCTGTCATCACAGAGAAATAATACATGTTTAAAAGATGATGGTGCTATACTTTGGTTTTCTGACCCCTCCAGACCTCATGTTGAAATTTGATCCCCAATGTTGAAGGTGGAACCTAATAAGAGATATTTGGAGGTATAGGGGTGAGTGTCTCATGAATGGCTGGGTGCTTTCCTAAAACTAATAAGTGAGTTCTTGCTCTGTTAGTAAGTCAGTTAAAATGAGCCTAACACTCCTCCACCACCCTTTCTCTCTCACCATCGGATCTCTGTACAGGGTGGCTGTGGCGCTCCTGCCCCTTCCACCAGGAGTGAAAGCAGTCCTTGGCCCTTGCCAGATGCAAATGTCCAATCTTAACTTTTCCAGACATTAAAAGCCAAATAAGCCTTTTTTTCCTCATACATTACCAAGCCTCAGGTATTCTTTTATAGAAACACGAATGGATACAGTAATTATCCTGATTTGATTGTTATACTATGTATGCATTCATTGAAACATCATATTTACCCCATAAGTATGTACAATTATTATGTATCAACTATAAATAAAAATTTATTTAAAATAATTTTGTACCTTAGTTTTCTAATCCATAAAATAATGTTATCTAAGAATAAGTTTATTTGGGGGATTAAATAAATTAATTTACATAAATTACTTAACTAAGGAATAGTACATGATAAGCACTTAATAATTGTTAGCCATGCTCATTGCTGTTGCTATCTTGACTCAATAATTTGGCATGGAAGGTGAAGGAATTCAAAATTAAAATTATTAGTAACTTCAGCATCTCCAAATTACTGGAATTTACCTATCTGAGATAAACAATGAACACTGAGAAGTGCTATTTGATGGTTTTGGTTATTGGTATTAGCTTGAGAATTACATTAGTATTTCTTTAAATTCTAGGTACATGATGGTCCATTATTTTAACTCTCATCTTAAAGTAAATTCTTATGATACATTAAAAATATCACTAAAATCAATATTTTTAAATTTTATAATTTTTAGTGTTTTTAAGAGATGAGGTCTTGCTATATATTGCCCAGGCTTGACTCAAATTTCTGGGCTCAAGTGATCTTCAGTCTTCTGAGTAGCTACCTAACTGAGATAAATTTCAATTAAAAAAAAAGGCAATAAAATTATTTTTTGTGTTAGTAATTTGTGATATATTAATGGTTCCATTTATATATGTTCTCTAAATGAAAATACATTGACCAAGAAAACAATTATACAAAATGAAAAAATATCATTTGCATAAGAAATTAATTTTTAAAACATTTTATTACACATGGAAAATGATCAGATATTTGAAACAAACAAAAATATTTTTAAAGATTAAGTGATAATTTTAAATTTCTTATAATTTCTCTATAATAACTGCACTCTTTCAATGATGACAGCTTTTTAAATCTTGACTACAGAAGCTATTATCTTTTTCTATAGTATTTTAAAATAATTAAATAAGTAATTATTGAGCATTCATTTTGTACTGAGTGATTGGCATAGCTTATTTATATTTTAATAATGTTCATTAAATTTTCTTACAGAGAGAATTTTTTAAAAGTATTGCAGTTGGCTACGTAGGTCTTAAAGAGTATTATTCGGAACTCAGCTATCCTTCAAAATCACCTTAATCACATCCATATTTAGCTTAACATTGACTCAGGATATGTTTAAATATTTGTGAAGATGACTCAATTTTAAATTACCTCACAAAACTTTGAGATTACATCATCATTAAACAAAAACATTTATTCATCTTCTCTATTCTCTGTACTAGTTGATTACTACTTTTCCATCCAAAGAATTTATTGAAAATCAAATGTAATAATAATTCTAATCTAATCTCAACATGATATACCAATATAATTTTAAATAATTTATGAATAAAAATTTAAAATATTATGTTTTCAATATTAAAGATTTATTTTTTCTATTATAAAGTTGCTAACTGAATGTCTTCTTAAATCTCAGCTTTACCATTAGAGAAATACATCTTTAGATGTATTTTAGATATATGTCATCTTGTATGACTTTAAAATTTTCCATGAAATAGTTTTTTAAGATATTACAAAGTAAAAATAATACTCCTTAGCAAATGTGTATTAACCTCTGTATTCAAGACTAAAAACATGACATGTAGAATGGTCTTGAGGGGAGAGACAGAGAGAGAGAAGAGAGAGCAAGCCAGCAATATATGGGGAGGAGTAAGTAGGGGAAATTAATAAAAAGGCAGAGTCTAAAGAAGCTAAATTTGCACTTTGACCCAAAGCAGTTCTAAAGCACACATGTGTAAGGCTTGGGCTGTGAGAGTGGGCAAGAGAATATCAGGCTTTAAATTCATTAGGATGGAAATATTTGGCATTTTCTACAGGACCAGGTATTTAATATCGTTGGACATGGAACTTAATCATATATAAATATTTAACTTGCATCTAGCACACTCATCATTATAATTTAATGGTTTAATTGTCTTGAAACAAAACTAAACATAAAAGAAATTCACCAACTATATCTTAGACATTACAAGTAGTCGTTGCAACATTGCCTTAAAATACAATTCACAATCTCTCCCATCACCCATTGAGTCTGAGCTAAAATAAGATCACTATTTTCAATTCAAAAGCACTTTTAAAATAAAAACATAATTAGCATTCAAAACTTGTTTGTGTCAGGAGCAATTAGTTAAATAATGTAGCATTCATTGCAACATTGTACTTAATATACAATGAAAATTGTCAGGAATTCTCTTCTGCAGTAAAACAATAGAAATCTAACCCACAAGATTATTTTGGAGAAGGAGAATGAAGAAGGTAACTCACTTTTCATAAATAAATAATTCCTTTTAATCTATTTCATTTCTCCCCACTCCTAACATTCCTTCACAGTGACCTCCATTTCTAATGGGAAGATGGGTTGCTAAACGGCTAATTCTTGAGGTGAGCTATATAGTATAAAAATTATGTTGAAATCACACCTTGCCTGGCTTTATATTCACATTTTTATCAAATAGTTATTGTTCTTCCTTCCTCTGAAACGCACTATTTAGTGTGCATAATTTGTATATATTCTTATTTTCTTCCTGGTTACACATATAAATTCTTTTCCCTAGGAATAAATGCACTCAATCATGAAAAATATTCATCTTCAAAGTTCCTGAAGCACATTTTCTAGGATTTCATATCTTAAATACATTGAATTTATTTCCATATTTATCATGAGAATACAGTGCATACATAAGCACAATTTCACAATAAAAATAAATAATATACGTATTTTTCTGAAGTCTGCCATTATTTGGCAAAAAGATATCAATATGGAAAAGACTCTCTACATGTAAGTTGTAAGTAATCAAATAGATATTATTATTTTATTCACACACTGCAGATATTTAGGAAGACATACTAGCTTAGGAAAATGACATTATAAACAGACTGTTTTTAACAATTTTAAGATAGCTTTTCAGAAGTTCTGAATTGATCCAAAATATAATAACTTCTCTTTTGAAAGTGATCCACTGTGACAGCAATAACTTTCATTGGTGACAAGCTCTGGCAAGTGTACATAATTTTCCTTCATATTTAAAGTGTTTCTTTACATTTGGTTATTTAACAAAATGTTGGTTTAGGTCATTGAAATGCTGTTTCTGTCTATAGCTAAGCCTCATGCTAACATTAAGACTTTCTCAGGAATAAAATCATAAGGATCTGGGGAGTACATCTAGGAAATAGTGAGTCAGACACACTTCATAGTTTTTTCACTACTTAGTGGTCATTTTATTCCTATGAATGGTTTTGTTAACTGAATATATTTTTAAACAATGAAGATTTGTTTTCCCACCATAGAATACAATTAATAAAATGTGCAAAATCAATCCATATTCTTTTTGGAAATTTGTTACCTTGCTATCTTATTACAATTGGAAACTATTAGGAATACTCTTAGTGTTTTGTTAATACAAGTTGTGCAGGGACGGATCATTTTCAATGCCCAGAAATAAACTCAATATTCCTCAAAGATGGATGACAAATTAATACTCTTTAGACTTCTTTTAAAAATTTTCATGTCATTTTGAACAGATTTTTAGGAAAGGTTTCTAAGAACTAAAATCCCCTGCTTTATTAAACAGTAGTTTTTCAGACATGTGGATTCCAATTCCTTGACGTGTAACGTAATGCCATAACCCCCTATAGGATCAGGAGAGTTAAGGAGACAAAGGTCTTACCCAGTTGGCGCACTGTGCACACATACACTTACTCACGTACATATGCACAGACAATAGTAGTATGTTTGCATTGTAAAATAAAAAAAATAAGAAAAAGAAAAACAAGAAATTGATTCTTCACACTTCCCTTACCCCCAAATAACCACATTTGACAGTTTAGTTTACAAATAAGAAAATGGGTCCAGCATACTGTGATGTCGTGGAGCAAATATGTAAATTATGACATTTATAGGTCATAATGTTATATGTAATATAAATGTTATAGCACATCCCTTGGCAACTGATACTTCAGTAAGTATTCTATGGTGTGTGAGTCTTTAAAACTGTAGATAACTCAACTAAGCAGTCAATTTAACTAAAAAGAAGTATAATCAAATTAATACCTTTGGGTTGTATTTGGCAAAATACAACTGACTTGTTCTAACTGTACTCTACTCCACTTGTCTTTCCTTACTGGGATTATTATCCTTAACGTTAATAAACTTTCTCAAATAATCTTAATGATAAAATGATTTCAATTACAATGGTAAATAATTTGGATCTGAAGATTCTAATCTGTTTAAATGAACCTATTGACCAAGCATCTACTAATAATGACTTCTGTGGAGTAGATTTAAAGTAAGAAAGAAAAGGCTGTCAAAGGAATAGCAGTGCAATCTATGACCTTTCAGAACTTCCTGGACTCACTAACTCTCCTGAGCAGCTCCTGAGCTATCACAGACAATGTATTTTAATGCACTCACCAGCAAAAGGTTATTGAAAATGGAAAAGCACATTCAATTGCACATGTCCTTATGCTAATTTATAAATTCAGTGACTTCCTCTTGAAAAATTAAGATACAGAAAACATTGAAAAGGCCAAATATATAAAAGATGAATGTTGTTAAAAGATTCATAATTAGATTCTTAGATTAATATCTGAGTGGGTGCAACAATAACAAAACGAGTCTTAAGGAAAATTAGCATTCCTTTGATTAGCTGGAAATGGTACTTGGGCAAAGAATCATCATACGACAGTTAATGCTTATATTTCCATCCCTTTAAGCTATTTTTACCAATCTTTGATATTTTACTAATTTGAAACATCTCAAGGATGCTTTTAAAAACACAGTTTTAAAATACTTCTAGTGATTTATTTTACACATGAAGTAATAATCACCTTTACAGGGCCACAATAATTCTTAGTTATAAAGGCAGAATAGGTACATGACTTCTGAAATCAAGTTCTCTGATATTTTTTGCTATGTGATTTTGCCACCTGTGGACACAAATTATGTTCTTTAGCTTGGAGATACTGCCATTTAGTTATAAAACCAAAAAATCTTGGGAGGAAGGTAATGCAGAGAAATATTTGATAAACCAAGTCTAGAAAAAAAGCTTCTATAAATTTAAGGATGTTTTTTCTTATACAAATTAACCAGGCTGAGCCCCAGATTTTTAAGCCAAACAAAAAGCTGTTATTTCTAAGACTCTCTTAAACTATAAAATTGTAGGATTCCTGTAATCTTCTGTCTTAGCTTAAAGAGATCATGGATGCTTGTGGATGTGACCTTATCATTCAGTCTCTATCTGTATGCCTCTGACAATCCAGGTTAATTCATTCCTGAAAGTACTCTCAGACAAAGCATAAAGTTTTCTATAATGTTCTGTGAAGAAATATTATTGTATAATTTGTTCACTGAGTAAAATTTAACTCTGGAAGAAAAACCATCTGATTTAGATGATTAATATGTGACTAAAAAGTCTGTCACTGGAATTATAGGCAAATAATCTTATTTTTAATAAAGAATTATAGCATTTAGAGACACATTGAAATGCTATTATGTAAAACTGTTAAAAATGTAATGCATTTGTGCCAAATCATTAAAAAAAGAGATAAATGTATGCTTAATATTTTATTTCCAAGAAATTCTAAAATATCCATAGTATCAATATTTAAACATCCTGAAACTTAATTCATCTTTATAAAATCAAGAGAGTGATCATGAAGTAAAAGCATTTTGCAAGGCATCAATTCCTTTTTGTTTTTTGGATATATATATATATATATATATATATATTATTGTACTTTAGGTTCTAGGGTACATGTGCAGATCATGCAGGACTGTTGCATAGCTACATTCATGGCAAGGTAGTTTGCTGCCTCCATCACCCTGTCACCTATATCTGGCATTTTCCCCCATGTTATCCTTCCCTAAGCTCCCCATCTCCTGCTGTTCCTCCCCTAGCCCCTCCCCACAGACCCCAGTGTGTGATGCTCCTCTCCCTGTGTCCATGTGTTCTCATTGTTCAACACCTGCCTATGAGTGAGAACATATGGCATTTGATTTTCTGTTCTTGTGTCAGTTTGCTGAGAATTATGGTTTTCAGCTTCATCCCTGTCCCTGTAAAGGACACAAACTCATAGTTTTTAGGGCTGAGTAGTGTTCCATGGTGTATATGTGCCACATTTTCTTTGTGCAGTCTATCATTGATGGACATTTGGGTTGGTTCCAGGTCTTTGCTATTGTAAACTGTGCTGCAATAAACATTCATGTGCATGTGTCCTTATAGAACAATTTATAATCCTTTGGGTATATACCCAGTAATGGGATTGTTGGGTCAAATTGAATTTCTATTTCTAGGTCCTTAAGGAATCCCCACACTGTCTTCCACAATGGTTGAACTAATTTACACTCCCATCAACAGGATAAAAGTGTTCCTATTTCTCCACATCTTCTCCAGCAACTGTTGTCTCCATATTTTTTAATGATCATCATTCTAACTGGTGTGAGATGGTATCTCAATGTGGTTTTGATTTGCATTTCTCCCAGTGATGATAAGCTTTTTTTAATATGTTTGTTTGCCTCATAGATGTCTTCTTTGAAAAATGTCTGTTCATATCCTTTGCCCACTTTTGAATGGATTCATTTTTTTCTTGTAAATCTGTTTTAGTTCTTTATAGAGTCTGTATATTAACCCTTTGTCAGATGGGTAGATTGCAAAATTTTTTCCCATTCTGTGGGTTGCTGTTTCACTCTAATGATTGTTTCTTTTGCTGTACAGAAGCTCTGGAATTTAATTAGGTCTCATTTGTCTATTTTGGCTTTTGTTGCCAATGCTTTTCGTGTTTTAGTCATGAAGTTCTTGCCTGTGCCTATGTCCTTAATGGTTTTGATTAGATTTTTTTTCTAGGGTTTTTATGGAGCTAGGTCTTATGTTTAAGTCTTTAATCCATCTGGAGTTAATTTTAGTTTAAGGTGTCAGGAAGGGGTCCAGTTTCTGCTTTCTGCACACTGCTAGCCAGTTTTCCCAACACTGTTTATTAAACAGGGGATCTATTGCCCATTGCTTGTTTTTGTCAGGTTTGTCAAGGATCAGATGGTTGTAGATGTGTAGTGTTCCCTCTGAGGCCTCTGTTCTGTTCCATTGGTCTATATTTCAGTTTTGGTACCACTACCATGCTGTTTTGATTACTGTAGCCTTGTAGTATAGTTTGAAGTCCAGGTAGTGTGATGCCTCCAGCTTTGTTCTTTTTGCTTAGGATTGTCTTGGCTATGCGGGCTCTCTTTTGGTTCCATATGAAGTTTAAGGTGGTTTTTTCCAGTTCTGTGAAAATGGTAATAGGTAGCCTGATCAGGATAGCTTTGAATCTATCAATTACTTTGATCAATATGGGCATTTTCATGATATTGATTCTTCCTAACCATGAGCATGGAGTGTTTTTCCATCTATTTATGTCCTCTCTTATTTCCTTGAGCGGTGGTTTGTGGTTCTCCTTGAAGATGTCCTTTACATCCTTTGTTAATCATATTCTTAGATATTTTATTCTCTTTGTAGCAGTTGTGAATGGGAGTTTGCTCATGATTTGGCTCTCTGTTAGTCTGTTATTGGTGTATAGGAATGCTTGTGATTTCTACACATTGATTTTGTATCTGGAGCTTTGCTGAAGTTGCTTATCAGTTTCAGGAGATTGTGGGCTGAGACGGTGGGGTCTTCTAAATATATAATCATGTCATCTGCAAATAGAGACAATTTGACTTCCTCCTTTCCTAATTGAATACCCTTTATTTCTCTTTCTTGCCTGATTGCTCTGGCTAGAACTTCCAGTATTGTATTGGAGTGGTGAGAGAGGGCATTCTTGTCTAGTGCCAGATTTCAAATGAAATGCTTCCAGTTTTTGCTCATTCAGTATGATATTGGCTGTGGGTTTGTCATAAATAGCTTTTATTATTTTGAGATATGTTCCACTGATACCTAATTTATTGAGAGTTTTTAGCATAAAGGACTGTTGAATTTTGCCAAAGGCCTTCTCTGCATCTATTGAGATAATCATGTGGTTTTTGTCTTTGGTTCTGTTTATGTGGTGGATTACATTTATAGACTTGCATATGTTGAACCAGCCTTGCATCCCCGGAATGAAGCCTACTTGATTGTGATGGATAAGCTTTTTGATGTGCTGTTGCAATCAGTTTGCCAGTATTTTATTAAAGATCTTTGCACCTATGTTCATCATGGATATTGTCCTGAAGTTCTTTTTTTGTGTGTCTGCCGGGTTTTGGTATCAGGATGATGTTGGTCTCATAAAATGACTTGTGAAAGATTCTCTCTTTTTGTATTGTTTGGAATATTTTTGTAAGGTATGGTAGCAGCTCCTATTTGTATGTCTGGTAGAATTTGGCTGTGTACCCATCTGAACCTGGACTTTTTTTTGGTTGATAGGTTATTAATTGCTGCCTCAATTAGCCCTTATTATTGGTCTATTCAGGGTTTCAACTTCTTCCTGCTTTAGCAAACAGTCTCTCAGACCACAGTGCAATCAAATTAGATCTCAGGATTAAGAAACTAACTCAGAACCATACAACTTCATGAAAACTGAACAACTGGATCCTGAATGTTGACTGGATAAACAATGAAATGAAGGCAGAAATAAAGACATTCTTTGAAACCAACGAGAATGAAGACACAGTGTACCAGCATCTCTGAGACACATTTAAAGCAGTGTCTAAAGGGAAATTTATAGCAATAAATGTCCACATGAGAAGGAAGGAAAGATCTAAAATTGACACCCTATCATCAAAATTGAAAGAGCTAGTGGAGCAAGATCAAAAAAAAAAAAAAAACAAAAACCTCAAAAGCTAGCAGAAGACAAGAAATAACTAAGATCAGAGCAGAATTGAAGGAGATAGACACCCTACCCCCCCCCCGGCCCCCCCAAAAAAAAACCTTCAAAAAATCAATCAATCCAGGAGCTGGTTTTTTTAAAAGATCAACAAAACAGACAGATTGCTAGCCAGATTAATAAAAAAAGGACAGAGAGAAGAATCAAATAGATACAATAAAAAACAAAAAAGGCGATATCACCACCAATTCCATAGAAATACAAACTACCATCAGATATTACTACAAACAACTCTATGCACATAAACCAGTAAACCTGGAAGAAATGGATAAATTTCTGGACACTTGCACCCTCCCAAGCCTAAACAAAGGCATCAATTCTTACCTGGGAATCTGGAATTGGAACTTAGAGACTTACAGAAAATATCAATTTATCTCTAGATCTTACTCTAATTCTGCTGGTTACCTTTAGTCCACAACCTTGTGAGAAGTACAGAAAGCTGGGGTGGAGAGTATTGAGAAAATATAAGTAAAAACAAAATATCTGCCAATCTAGAAAACCTCTGTGCAACAGTAGCAGAGAAAGAAAACAGTTTTATTACTGGATAAGCATTAAACCAGAATGTGATACACATCACAGGAAATCTGCTGGTACCAAAGACAGAAGGAATCCTACTGTTTCACATAGTCAGGCATATACAACCCATTGCATACATTTCTTAAGATAAACAATAGATAATTCTCAAATAAGAGGACTTGACGGCATCATTTTTCACACGTAGTTCATCCTCAGTTCACCTGGTAATTTGGGTAACTACTCGTGTTTGCTAATTGCTTGTATCTAAAAGAAGAATAAATTTCTTACATCTATGAGTGAAGATGGGTTTTCAGCTTGAAGTCAGGCACCAGCTGAAATGAGGCTCCTGTCCTCTTACAGAAATTGGGACATAGTGGTACTTCCCTTCTTGATGATTGCAGTTTAGAGCAATAGTTTCTGGGTCCTGAAAAAAACATCCCTATATTGTAAAGCTCATAAGATGCTCACTTAGCTTTTTAAAATATTTGCAGGTATCTCAGATGGGTAGAGAAAGAATATACAGTTACTGATCTTGTAAAGCAAGTACACCAAGAAATAGGGTAAGACTCTCTTTCACTTTTTTTTTAAATCTGAGGGCATTAAAATTTGTTTTTCTTGTTTAATATGCTTTTGTCCTTACACAAGGGTTAAGTTATTGTAAGTGCATGTCTTTCATATAATATTTTACGTAATACTTTGTTGAACTGTACTTTCTTGACTCTTAACTGAAGATACTTGACTTAAATTTGTAAATATATTTGCTATAAATTCAGTAATGCTACTTCCAGTGCATTTGTTGTCTATATTTAGCTTTATAATTAGCCCTCTTTTTAAAATGTGTTTGTGTGTCTCTATGTATAAATTAAAAAGGTAATCTGCATCTCTTTCCACCAGTACAGCAAAGGCCCATCTACTGGCTATTCTTCTACTTTTAGGGTGGACTTGATTGATGGATATTATAAAACAAAGAAAAAAAATGACTTGAAAGTTCTAGTAATTCATATGGGGCTCTAATACCACAATAGCACTTTCTATTAAAATCAATATATTACTATTTCATTAGGAGACAGATTTTCTTTTGTGGGTTTAAAATGTAATCTGGAGAGAATGTCACAGGACTTTTATTTATTTCTTTAAAAAGCACTTTAAACAGTTAACATTAAAATTAAATTAGAGTAAACATTCTGACTTGACTTAAAGAAATATGTCTATGTAAATCCTTGTATTCATTAAAAAAATGAAATATTAAGCAAAAAATAGTAACTATTAATTAGGCAACAATTCTAAATCTGTAATCACGTCTGGAAGAAAAAAACAGCATTTTATTCTTTTAAAAGGCAGATTGTAGGTCACATTTTTAAAAGCACAAGAATTAAGTAGAGTTAAGGGGGGAGAAAGATTTGAAGGGATACAACCTGGAAAATACAAGGACAGAGGAGAAAACAAAGCAAAGATAACTATTTCTTCTCCTCTTCCTCCTCCTTGTCTCCCTCCTCCACCTTCTTCCATAATATTCATACAGTAAAATAAATGCACGCAGTTTAAGTATACAGTTTTATAAGTTTTGACAAATCTAAACACGTGTCATCCAGAAGTATATTAAGATATGAAACATTTATCTTAAGAAAATAATCTAGTCCTTCACTGTTTACATCCCACTTCTTGGAAGCAACCACTGCCCTGATTTCTATCACCAAAGATTAGTTATGTCTTTTCTAGAACTTCATGTAAATGAATTATATGATATGTATTCTTTGATATGTTGCTTCTTAGATTAGCATATCTGTGAAATTACTGTGATATATTTTATTGCTGATGAATATCTCATTAGTTCAGTTCATTCTTTGTTCTGTTCATTACTAAGTAATAATGTGCTATTATTAGAATGTTCAACAATATGTTTATATATTTTCCAATTGATGAACTATTTCCATTTTGAGTCTATGTTAATTAAACTTAGGAAGATTTTTGTAAAAAGTCTTTTTGTGAACTGTATTTTATTTAATTTTCTAACTATAGATCTAGAGGTGTAATTGCTGTATTGCAAACATAAGGTAGTCATACCTTTAAATTTATGAGTTACTGCCAAGCTGTTTTCCCAAGTGATTCCAACATTTTACACTCACAGGAAATGTACTTTGTTCCATATCACTGTCAGCATTTGGTCATGCCATTCTAGTATTCTAGTATTAATACATATGTAGTAGGTTTATAATAATATCTTTTTAGTTTTAATTTGCATTTCTCTGATGCCTAAAAGTGTCAACACAAGTTCTTTGTCATATGTCATAACAAAGGATATATAAATATATGAGACATGAGATATATATGTATAATATAGGTCATATACATAAGAGATATTTAATTTATGAGACATACATATATATGAGATATACATAAACATGAGATATGAACATATGTGAAATACATCTCATATATGAGATATATATAGATAGATTATATATATCTATATATGAGAGAGATATATTTCTCATGTATTTTATATATACATATAGATAGATAGATATGGTATATCTTTTCTCGCTCAGAAGAAGCCAAATTTATCACTCTCAATTATTGTTCTTCTCTGAGACAGAAGAAGCCAAATTTATTGATAACTTCTTTTGTGAGTTTTTTTTCTCTGTTCTGTAAAAGCCGTTTCTGTCTACCCTAGTTGTTTCTCCATAGAAGCTTTATGTTTGGTCCTTACATTTAATTCTATGAACTATATAATTTTTGTTCATGGTGTGAAGTGAGAGTAGAATGCTTTTCCTGATTCACAGTTTGTAGGCGTGTTGCTTAATTCCCACATATTGGGAGATTCTTCAGGTATCTTATTTTTTTTATTGATTTCAAATTTAATTATATTTTTTCTGAAAGAACATATGCTATGTATTTCCATTTTTAAACAATGTAATCAAGCTTAATTTATAGGCTGGCATATGAACTATCTTGATGAACATTCTTGTACATGGGAAAAAGTATCTGTTTTGTGATAGCAATTCTAATGATCTAATGTTCCATAAAGGTTGATACACACACACACACACACATACACACACACGCACACCAGGTACTGATTTTTATAAAAATAATTGTTTTGTCAATTACTAAGAGAATATCTGAAATCTCCCACATTATTGGGATTTAAATCTTCCTTTAGTTCTTTCAGTTTTCGCAATGTATAATTCAATTCTTCGTCATTACATTTATGTTCATTTAGAACAGTTACGTCCTCTTGATTATTTTATGAATGTCTTTATGGTAATTTTTTTCTGCTCTAAAATACAAATCATTGAAATTATTTAAACCTGTCTTCTTTACATCCAATGAGAGTTTTCACAGTATATCTTTTTCTCTCCTTTATGTCTTACTATTTGATGCCTTATTTATAGCTTATCTCTCAGAAACAGCATATAGTTGAGTCTTGCTTTTTTATTTGACCTGACAATCTCTGCCATATTTTTGGAATGGGAGAGTTTTAGTTTGTTTATATTTCAAATAATTATTGATATTGCTGGTTTAAGTGTACAATCTTTCTATTTTTTATTGTTCTATGTGTTCTTTGATTCTTTGTTTCATATTTCTTGCCTTCTTTTTTATTAAATGAAGCATTTATTTTTACAATTCTATCTCATTTACTAACATTTTAGCCAATTGGTATTTGGTTTATATTTTTATTGTTAGCTCAAAATATCAATAATTCCCATCCTTAATTTTTCACTAAGTTAATGCAGCATTTTTTAGAAATTACAACAAAATTTAAGAAACTTAAAACAGCATACGTTGATTTATTCTGCTTCTAACTTTTGTGCTATTATCATGTATTTAACTTCCATATAGCTTATAAACTCCATTCCATAATAAGTTGTCATGATTTTGCGTTAAATAGCCACACTCATTTTAAAATAAGTAAGAAATTAAAATGATATTTTAGATATACAATATCTAAAAGATATATTTCTTTATATACATATTGTATATCTAAAAGATACACAATATCTAAAATATATACTTCTTTTCATCATGTATGCCTATGTTTTCATTTGATAGTATTTCCCCTTATTTTCAATAATGTTTTCAAATATTGGTGAGGGCAGAACTTCTGGCACTTCTGGCAATGAGTCCTCTGAGTTAGTGTTCTTTTTTTATTATTATTATTTTTGGACTTTTTAACGGTTATGGTTTGACTCTGAAAAGTTCTTGTTCATTTTAAAAGTCTTCATTCCAGCTCTATTTTAGAAAGATAGATTTGGTAGATATAAAATTCTAAATTGATATTTTTCTTCTTTCAGTACTTTAAAAGTGGCATTCTGTTTCTTTGTGGTTTATTTTTTTTTCTGATGAGAAATCGACAGTTACTCTTTTTTTTTTTAGAAGAAAATCTAAGCCTATTTTATTAAAGAAATCAAAATTGCATTTAAAATGTTTTTTCAAATAGATCATAAGGCCTATATGGCTGCCTTTTAGTTTTTCAAAGTTTTTAAAATTCAATAATGTCCACCTTCTGAAACCTCAGAATATATATACATACACACATATTTTTAAAAAGAACATATTATACGCATATTGAAGAAAGACAACACTTTCCAACTCATTTCATGTGGCCAGCATGTATTTGATGTCAAAATCTGACAATAACATGAAAAGAAGCAAACATTTCAAACTAATTTCCCATTAATAATACAAATTCTACTTCAAATCATAGTAAATTGAATTTTATAATTTATGTAAAATATGAACATTTGCATTATTCCATGAGTGCTAGTTTGGTCCAACACCAAAAAAATAAGAATACAGGATATGATTCACTATATTATCATCAGAAAACAAATGATGAAACCGTTTCAACATATGTCATAAAGCTCTTTATCTATTTCAGCATCTGTAATAGAAACTCTTAGCAAACTTTGGAGTAAAGGAACTTGCTTATACTGATAAAAGGAAATTATACTTAATGGCAAAAGATTGTATTTTATCCCTCTGAGACAGTGAACCATGCAAGGATAACTTGCTATCACCACTTCTGTTTAATATTATACAAGAGATAACACAAAGTACAACAGGTTAAGTAATAAAAATTATAGGTAGACATGTGAAGCAGTTTTGAACCCAAATGTCATCCAAGAGATGACTTCAGCTGATCTCGGCCAAGCCTAACAGAATTATAGCCTACTTGCACATACATGAGAAGGAAATAAATGCTTATTGTGGCAAACCATTAAGTTTTGGATTCTTTTTATGTAACATTATTTCAAATGAAACCTGAACAATGCAGCTTTCAAAGATTTAATGGACAAATGAGTAATTCTTAATTTAGATATGTAAACTCACAAGTCCTTTGAGAAATTGAGCTAGAGATCATAAAAAGACTGGAAAATAAAATAATACTAGACAGTTAATGTAAAATTGTAGTATTTTAAATTAATATGTTTATATTGCATGTCATTGTTTTATAATTTTCACAATATATATATGTTTAATTTTACTTCAAGTTCTGGAGACATGTGCAGAACCTGCAGGTTTGTTATGTGTACCCTGGTGGTTTGCTGCACCTATTGACCCATCCCCTAAGTTCCCTCTACTCTCCCCCCACACCCCAGCAGACCCTGGTGTGTGTTGTTCTTATTGTTCAACACCACTTATGAGTGAGAAAATACAGTGTTTGTTTTTTATTTTGTTTCTGTGTTAGTTGGCTGAGATGATGGCGTCCAGCTTCATCCATGTCCCTGAAAAGCACATGATCTAATTTCTCAATGGCTGCATAGTATTCAATGGTGTATATGCATCAAATTTTCTTTATCCAGTCTATCATTGATGGGCATTTGAGTTGGAACGCTAGAAGAAAATCTAGGCAGTATCATTCAGTACATAGGCATGGGCAAAGACCTCATAATGAAAACACCAAAAGCAATTGCAACAAAGCCAAAATTGACAAATGGGATCAAATTAAACTAAAGAGCTTTTGCACAGCAAAAGAAACTAATATCAGAGTGAACAGGCAGGCAACCTACAGAATGGAGAACATTTTTGCAATCTATACATCTGACAAAGTCTAATATCCAGAATTTACAAAGTACTGAAATTTATAAGAAAAAAAAACACATCAAAAAGTAGGCAAAGGATATGAACAGACATTTCTCAAAAGAAGACATTTATATGCCAACAAACATGAAAAAATCTCAACATCACTGACCATTAAAGAAATGTAAATCAAAATCACAGTGAGATATCATCTCATGTTAGTCAGAATGGCAATTATTAAAAAGTTAAGAAACAATAGATGCTGGTGAGGCTGTGGAGAAATAGGAACGCTTTTACACTGTTGGTGAGAATGTAAATTATTTCAACCATTGTGGAAGACAGCACGGAGATTCCTCAAGGATCTAGACCCGGAAATACCATTTGACCCAGCAATCCCATTACTGGGTATATACTCAAAGGAATGTAAATCAGTCTACTATAAAGACACATACACACGTATGTTTAATGCAGCACTATTTACAATAGCAAAGTCATGGACAGTTATGCTGATCTATATTCATATAGGTATCTGTGTGATTTTTCAATCCTTTTTTTACTTATTTTGTGATTTTTAACATTTTTAACTTCTAATTTTTAGGAGTATTAGTAAGTGTATATATTTATGAGGTACATGAGATAGTTTTATGCAGATATGCAATGTGTAATAATCACATCATGGAAAATGGGTTATTCATCAGGCATTTATCCTTTGTGTTATTAACAGTTCAGTTAAACTCTCTTGGTTATTTTAAAATGTAACATTAAATTATTCTTGACTATAGTTACCCTGTTGTGCTATCAAATACTAGGTGTTATTCACTCTTTCTGTTTTTTGTACCTGTTAGACGGCCCCCTCTCCCACTATCCCCTGACTGTGTTTTGTTTTCCACAATTTTACTGTAATGTTCTTACTTTTATTTGTCTATTTGTAGGTATGCATTTATCCTGCTTGAGATTTGTAAGTCTTGCAAATGTGTGGATTGCTATTTCTCATCAAATTTGGAAATTCCATTTTGATGCCCCTCACATCTTTTCTCTTTTTTGGGATTCCTAAATCTAAACTTTTATTTTGGTTTCAGGGGTACACATTCAGGTTTCTTATATAGGTGAATTGTATGGGAGTTTAATGTACAAAGTATTTTCTCACCCAAGTAATAAATGTACTACTCAATAGGTAGTTTTTTATCTCATTCTCTTCTCATGTTCCGCCCTCAGGTAGGTCCCAGTGTCAGTTGTTCCTTTCTTTATGTCCAAATGTGTTCAATGTTTAGCTCAAACTTGTAAGTGAGAATATGCAGTATTTGGTTTTCTGTTCCTGTATCAGTTTGTTTAGGATAATGGGCTCGAGCTTCATCCATGTTGCTGTAAAGGACATGATCTCATTCTTTTTCATGGCCACATATAATTCCATGGTGTATATGTACCCTATTTTTTTTTTATATAATCTACCATTAATGGGCATTTAGATTGATTCCATGTTTTTGCTTTTGTAAATAGTGCTATGATAAATATATGTGTGCATGTGTTCTTACGGTAGAATTATTTACGTCCCTTTGAGTACATACCCAATATTGGGCTTTCTAGGTCAAATGGTAATTCTATTTTAAATTCTTTCAGAAATTGCCAAACTCCTTTTGACAGTGACTGAATTAGTTTACACTCCCATCAGCAGTGAATAAGCATTTCCTGTTCTCCACGACCTTACCAGCAACTATAATTTTTGGACTTTTTAATAATAGCCATTCTGATGTGAGATGGCAAATCATTGTGGTTTTGATTTTCATTTCTGTAATGATTAGTGATGTTGAGAACTTTTTATATGTTTGTTGGCTACATGAATGTCAATTTTTAAAAAGTGTCTGTTTATGTCCTTTGCACGCTTTTTAATGGGGTTGTTTTTGCCTTTAAATTTGTTTAAGTTTTGGATATTAGACCTTTGTTTGATGTATAGTTTGAAAATATTTTCTCCTATTCTGTAGATTGTCTGTTTACTCTCTTGATAGTTTCTTTTGCTGCACAGAAGCTCTGTAATTAGGTCCAATTTGTCAATATTTGCTTTTGTTTCAATTGCTTTGGCACCTTTGTTGTGAAGTATTTGCCAAGTCCTAGGTCCAGTGTAATATTTCCTAGGTTATCTTTGAAGGTTTGTACAGGTTTTGGTTTCAGATCTAAGTGTTTAATCCATTTTGAGTACATTTTTGTATATGGTTTAAGAAAGTGATCCAGTTTCAGTCTTCTGCATGTGGCCACCATTTACTGAGCAGGGAATCCTTTTCCCATTGCTTGTTTATGTTGATTTTGTGGAAGATTATATGGTTGTAGGTTCACAGCCTCATTTCTGGGCTCTCTATTCAGTTCCATTGGTCTATGTGTCTGTTTTCATACCTGTCATATATGCCATGCCATGTTTCCTGGTTACTGTAGCCTTGTGGCATCATTTGAAGTATGGCAATGTGATACCTCCAATGTTGTTCTTTTTGTTTAGGATTGCTTTGGCTATTCAGGCTTTTTTTGTTGTTGTTGTTCCATAGAAATTTTTAAAGTTTTTCTAATTCTGTGAAGAATGTCATTGGTAGTTTGATAGGAATAGCATTGTG
This sequence comes from Cheracebus regulus, assembly GCA_963574635.1. Classification (NCBI taxonomy): domain Eukaryota; kingdom Metazoa; phylum Chordata; class Mammalia; order Primates; family Pitheciidae; genus Cheracebus; species Cheracebus regulus. The sequence goes on from CAUYQU010085891.1 coordinate 58,564, forward strand.
TCTATACATTGCTTTGGGTAATATGGCTATTTTGACAATATTGATTCTTGCTATCTATGACCATGGAATGCTTTGCCATTTGTGGAATCTCTGATTTATTTGAACAGTTTTTTGTAATTCTTGTTGTAGAGTCTTACACCTCCTTGGTTAGTTGTATTCCTAGGTATTTTATTCTTTTTGTTGCTATTGTGAATGGGATTGTGTTCCTGACTTGGCTCTCAGCTTGGATGTTGTTGGTGTATAGGAATGCTACTGATTTCTGTACACTGATTTTGTATCCTGAGACTTTGCTGTAGGTGTTTTCCAAGGAGAGTTTGAGTAGAGACTATGGGGTTTCCTAGGCATAGAATAATATCATCTGCAAACAGGAATAGTTTGATTTTCTCTCTTCTTATTTGAATGTCTTTTATTTCTTTCTCTTGCCTGATTGCTCTCACTAAGACTTCTGGTATTATTTTGAGTAAGAGTGGTGAGAGAGGGCATTATTGTCCTGTTCTGGTTTTCAAGAGGAATGCTTCCAGCTTTTACCCACTCAGTATGATGTTGGCCATGGGTTTTTCACAGATGCCTCTTATTATTTTGAGGTATATTCCTTCAATGCCTAGTTTGTTGAAGGGTTTTAACATGAAGTAAAGTTAAACTTGATCAAAAGCCTTTTCTGCATCTATTGAGATGATCAGGTTGTTTTTGTTTGTAGTTCTGTTTTTCTGTTTATGTGGTGAATACCATTTATTGCACCAACCTTGCATCTCAGGAACAAAGCCTACTTGATTGTGATGGGCTAACTTTTTGATGTGTTTCTGTAATTTTCTTGTATTTTGTTGAATATATTTACATCTATGTTCTTCAAAGCTACTGGCCTGAATTTTTCTTTCTTTTTAAGGTTTTGGTATAAGGAAGTCTTCAGAAAATGAGAAAGTAGTCCCTTCTCAATTTTTTGGAATTGTTTCAGTAGGAATGTTAGCAGCTCTTCATTACACAGCTGATAGATTTCAGTTGTCTGGTTCTGGGATTTTTTTTTCTTTGGTTGGTAGGCTTTTTTTACTTATTCAATATCAGAAGTCATTATTGGTCTATTTAGGGATTCAATCTTTTCCTGGTTCAATCTTGGAAGGTTGTATTTTTCCAGGAATTTATCCATTACTACTAGGTTTTCTAGCTTGTGTACAAAGAGGTATTGGTAATAGTCTCTGAGAGGTTTTTTTTTTGTTTTTTTTTTTGTTGTTGTTGTTGTTTGTATTTCTATGGGGTCAGTGGTAATGTCCCTTTTGTCATTCCAGATACATAAAGCAAGCTCTTGGAGACCTATGAAGAGATTTAGATAACCACACAAACATAGTGAGAGAATTTAACAACCCAGTGAAAGTATTAGACAGACTACTGAGGCAGAAAACTAACAAAGATATTCAGGATCTTAAATGAACCCTTGAAAAAATGGACTTAATAGACATCTACAAAACTCTCCACTACCAAACAACAGAATATACATTCTTTTCATTGCCAAATGGTACATACTCTAAAATTGTCTACCCAATGGGGCATAAAACAACCCTCCGCAAATTAAAACAAAAAAATTATACCAACAACAATATTGGACCACAAAGCAATAAAAAGAGAAATCAATGCTAAGAAAAATAACTTAAAACCATACAATTAAAATGAAATTAAACCACTTTGTCAGAATGATTTCTGGGTAAGTAATGAAATTAAGGCAGAAATTAAGATGTTCTTTCAAACTAATGAAAAGAAAAGATACAACATACCAAAATCTCTGGGACACAGCCAAAGCAGAGTTAAGAGGGAAGATAATAGCACTAAATGGTCACATAAAAAAGTTAGAATATCTCAAACAAACAACCCAACATTACATCTAGAGAAAACTAGCAGAAGACAAGAAATAACCAAAATCAAAGCTGAACTGAAGGAAATTGAGACATGAGAAACCACATATAAGATCAGTTATTCCAGGAGTGAAAAAAGAGAGACAATCCAAATAAATACAATTAAAAATAATGTCGATCTCTTTAAAATCTTTATCCTCTTTATGTCATATTTAGAATAGTGTTTATTGCCCTCTCCATGGATGTATTGCCACTATACAATCTGATGTTAGTAAAATCTAGTAGATTTTTAATTTCATACATTGTGTTTAAGCATCTATAATTTCACTCATGACTTTTTTGTTTACATTTTTCTCCTGAGTCCATTTGTTCAACAATTTATATCCATTATTTGCTTGAGTATCTCATAAATATTTATAATAGTTGCTTAAGTTCCTTGACTATTGATTTTAATATCTGTGTTATGATTGGATCTTCAAATTATTATCAATCACAAAATCAACTCCACTCTTGTTAGGACTCCAAAGACTCCTAGCATTTTCAACCTCTCATAGCTCACTTCAACTTTTCCACTATGGTTGTCTAACATGGACTTTTGCTCTGTTAGATTAGTATTTGGCTGAGCGAAAAACAACTGAAAGTACACACTTGAAACTCCTTCACTGTGAATATTACTCCATTCCAATGCCAGTACCTGCAAATTCCAATCACCTCAGCAGTCATAAGCATTGATTTTTTTTTTCTCCAACTGGCAAAACCACTGCTCTCTTTGAATTTGACTTCCTTGTCCTTAGGTTTGAACTTTTTCCATGTAGAATAATAAGGTAAATGTATAGCTCTTCTAATGTGTTTTAGTTTTTGAATGGTCAAAGCACTGCATGGTATGTTGTCCAAGACTTGAAAAGTGTTTCTTCATAGATTTTGTTCAGTTTTATAAAATTTTATAGCATAAATCTGACACTCATTGGTTCACTACGGCCAAAACTTTCACTTCAAGTAATAATTTTTTAAGCATTTATTATATGAAAAATTTTGATCAGTGTTTTAGAAACATAAATAAATTTCCTAGTTCCTACAACATAGAAATTATGGATTGTTTTCCCAATGGTAGAGTTAAAAAACTTGAGTGTCTACAGCTTAAACTATCTAAGGTAATACAAGGTAAGTGGTTAGTAAGTGTTGAGCTGCATTTTATATTCAGGTCTGTCAGAAACCAAAATCTGTTCTCTTAAAAATTTAGACTTGTTTAGAAATATTTTATAGCCTACCTATTTGTTTGATGAAATCTTCAAGCATCCCTAATAGGTATGTTGTATGTAAAACAAATACCATCAGAACTATGCAACCTGTGCTTGAAGTAAAAATGCAGAGCACAGAGCCACATAATATTCTGACTCTGCCAAGCCCTCACCAGTCTACTACTGGGTGTTGGAAAATTAGATTTGTATGACTGCTAGACATCTTTCGGTTACAGTTTGAAATCACTGTACTATATTATGTGGCTTATGAGGAATCATTGAAGTTACTGTGGATATTTTATCTATAGAAGAAAGAGCTAAATGAACATAAAATAGCTACTTAAATAAGTTTTTAAAAGCCAAGAAAAGGATGATTACTTGGGGGACAGATTTTGAGGGCATGCAGTTGTGAGTTCATGTCAAGCTGCAGAGCATGAATCTGTATGTAATATAAGAGGCAGGTACTGAGTTGATTTAAAATCATGTAGCTTTTAAATGTTCTTTCCACACACAGACATGCATACAAGAAAGAACAACAACAACAACAACAACAGAAAAGAGAATGGCAATGATGTAATGTATATGTTAATTACCTTGATTCTGGGAATTATTTCACAATGTACATGTATATCAGATCATAAAGTTGAATATCTTAAATGCATACAACTTTTATTTGTCAATTATACCTCATGCAAGCTGGAAAAATAATTCATAAAAATTATGCTAGAATCAACTGGCTATATAAAATTTGCAAGAAAGGGTATTAAATATTTTATCATCTGTGAATTGTATACTACATATCATTTATATTGGTAAAATTTGTAATCAGTTCATCATTCAGGGTTCTCCAGAAAGACCAAATGAATAGGATATAGATATGCAAATAGATAGATAGATAGATAGGTTCATAGATCATAGAGAGGAGATTTATTAAGGGAATTTGCTCACATGATTATGTAGGATGAGAAGTCCCATAGAATGTTGTCTGAAAACTGAGAAGCCAGGGAAGCTGGTAGCATGGCTGTTCAAGTCCAAAACCCTCAGAATCAGAGAAGCAATCAGTAACTCTGAACCCAAGGCCAAAAGCCTGTGAATGTGGTAGGGGCAGGAGGTGAGGGCATGCTGATACAAGTCCAGGAGTCCAAAGAACAAAAACCTGGAGTTCTGATGTCTATATCCAAATGCAAGAGAAGAAGGGTGTCCCAGCTTCAGAAAACAAAGAGTGAATTCTCCTTTCCTCTGTCTTTTTGTTCTATCAGGGCTCCCAGTCCATTGGATGGTGCCTGGCCCATATTTAGGTGAGATCTTCTCCATTCATTCCACCAAATCACATGCCAGTCTCCTATAGAAACACTCTCACAATACACACCTGCTAATGCTGCTTTACCAGATATCTAGACATCCCTTAATCTAGTCAAGTTAATATCTAAACTTCTTTATTACAGGTATATATTAATAAAAATGTATAAAGGCCATTTGAAGAGTCCAAATAAGATATGATCCTGAAAAGGATTGGTAAAGATGTAGAATTCAGATACATAGCACAAGATGAAAATTAGGAAGACTAGATGAAAGCAAGTTACTGTGTATCAGGGTGGTAGGAGATAGATAATCCTAGAATATCTGGGGAAGATACCCAACTTAAAAGCTACCCTGAAAGGAGGATATGTAAGGAGGTTATACAAATGCAAAACCATCTTGAACAATTGTGTAGAAGGAAATATACTGAGTGATAAATCAGATTAAGTTCTGTATGTTTCTCAGTTATGTATATTATTTTTAATATTTGAGATTGAGTCCATGTGTTCCTATTGGACTAATATTTATCTCAGTAATATTTTGAGAAATCAGATATTTTTGATTATCAGGTTAAATCAGACATTAAATTAAAAGACACATATTCTACTAAGTTACTATGAATCAAACATATTTTAGAACTCCAAATTAAGATAGTTGTGTAGTTTTAATTACTATCCACAAGATGTTGTAATGCTAGGTCAGGATATCTTATAAACCATTGAGTCCATGTAAAATTCAGAAAGTTTTTGTTATCCTATTGCAGCTCTGTGACTACTTTGTAAAAGTAATCCAAGAACAAATATAGATTTGATCTTGCAAGGAAATGGAGAGTTCAGTATTTTAGCCATTTTGGTAAGCAAATGCGGCAAAGCAATTGATTAGTTCTAGTTACATACTATAATTAATTAGTAGTCACAGTGACTACTATGTGTCAGCTTTCTCTTTGCTAGAGGAAGAAAAACAGAAAGAAGTTGGGTATATATGTGTGTGTTTATTTGTATATATGTGTGAGTATCCATATACACATATATAAATATAGATATGCCCACATATACAGATATAGATATGCACATACACATATAGATATCTATATCTACATCTATATATCTATATATATAAACTAGATCTAAATTCCAGAAATTGTAAGATTTTAGAAAATCATATTTTCAAGACAGGTTTTCTTTAACTTAGATCCTGGTAGTTAAAATACATTTGCAATCCTAAAAATATCATTGAACTAGTTTCATTAAAACCTAGAAATAGTTTGCAGCTCAAGTGGAAAAGGGATTAAGCCTGTGACTTATTAATGAGTAAAATCTTACCTTATCTTTTGATGAACTAACATAAATCAGTTCTCTCTTAGTATTGAATTTAAAAAAGGTATCCTTCATGTTTCAATCAACAGTCAGCCCTGAGATGACCTTACAGCTGCACCTAATTTATCTTCTTCAAAAATCTGGTTGTTGAATGTGTTGAATTCATTAGGCAATGAAAGAGGAGATGGGTGCTTTTATTTTTATTAGTACATCATTATAGGACATGTAGGAACCTTAGAAAGTGCAAGATGGCATAGGATCAAAGTTGTGTTTCAGAAGAAAATAAGATGCTGAGACTTTGATTAGAGTTTGGAATTCTTCAAATTCATTGGAGGATTTAAAAAATGATATCTTTGCATTTGTGTATGTGTGTGTGAGAGAGAAAGAAGGGGTGAGTTTGAGAGAGAGAAACTCTTGTGTCTCTCTAATTAGATGGGAAGCTTTTAAAAGTAAGGAAATATGTCTTGCTTACTCTTATACCTTTAAAAATTTACAAAATGCCTGAGTCAAAATAGAAGCTCAATTAATAGTACTTGAACACTTAATGATCAATTAATAACACTTGGATGGACCTATAGTAAATATATTATCCAAGAGCTGTGCAATGTAATTTAAATTATCTTCATTTTTTTCATTTCTACAAGATAATTTTATTAAATAATCAATTACTACTATTATGCTTCATCAGTTCCTATTTCTTTTAACTATGGAGAAGGTTTGAATAATCCAGACCCAACTCAATTTTATTAGTTGTCAATTAACCACCTTATCTATGTATTAGTTGCTCGTTGTTTTGATTTTTGAGTAATACTTTACCGTTTAGGTGTCCTACAATTTGTTTATTCATTTGCTACTTAATGAACATTTCTGGGTCATAATCCAATGCATTTACTTATTTATTTATTTATTTTTACTCAAAATTTTCTAATGTTAGCCCTTACGAGCTTTTTAAGGTTGTTTTCTGGGACATTTCAGCATATCTCCAGACTTTTTTGAATATTTCCTTATTTTGAGGCAGCACAAGATGCTCCTAATCATCAAGTGAATTAACCACTTCAAGAGTCTCTGATTCCTTTCACTAAACAATGCATGGTTTGTCTTTTCATTCACTTAGCAGGATTTAGTTCACTTATTCATGAAAAAATAGTTTCTAATTTAGAATAAGTCCCATTTATCTACATTTTTCTTGTAATGGGTACTGTGCCATAAAACAAACCTTTTTTCTAATACCTAGCTATGAAGATTTTTCTCTATATATTATGTAATTTATGAATTATAGTTTTAAATTTTATATTACAATCTATAGTTCATATTGATTTAATGTTTGTGTAAGTTTTGATACCTGTACTGAAGTTACAGTTTTTAAGCACCACTGGTTGAATGAATAAAACTTTCTCCACTGAGTTTACTTTGCCTTGTTATAAATGAATAGCAGACTATATTTTATGTGTCTGTTTATGTGCTCTCTAATCTTTTCTATGTCATTCTTTTGCCCAGAACATGATAGCACATGTAGAGCAGAGCACTGTGCACTAGTTACTAATGCCAGAAGAGGACTCTCACTATGGAGGATAATGAAGATCATCACAATACCAGCCACCAGGAATAGAAGTCCAAGTACTTCTGCTCATTCTCTCTTGGTATAGGAGTCACCAAAAATCCACAAGTCAAGTACTTGGTGGGAATTACTTTACTCACAAAAAGATACAGAGCAAGATCAGCTTCAGTAGACAATGCAGGGCCACTGGCATATGAGCACCCCACTAGTGCTGCAGTAGAAGGACCCTGATACCTCCTCTGTGAAGTCTAAAATATTGAAATATTTTTCAATATTTAATAAATAAAAATCTAAAATATTGAAAACGAGGGGCAAGCTTGAGGGCCATTGAAGCACAGTGCTTAAGCAGAACAAAGATGTACTTATTGAGTCTGAAACAGAGAAAGATTTCACACAAAATCTAAATGTAGGATAGGTACTGCCTTTCCCAATACAACAGATTTTAGTAAATCTTCCAACTTTGTTTTTCTTTATTCTACTTGTTTTGGTAATTATCTATGCTGTCCTTTTCTATATAAAATTAGCATAAGATAGTCAATACAACAAAAATGCAGGGAATTAGATTTAGTTTGCATTCATTCTATAGATCAATTAGGAGACTATTGAACATCATAAAAATAGTGAATATTCCAATCCATTAACTCAATATATTTATTCATTTACTAAGACATTCTTGATTTCTTATTCAGTATTTGTAGGTGACATGCAAATTCTGTATCTATTTTTGTTAACTTTACACCTATTTTATTTTTCCTGATGCTATTGTAACTATTACTTTAAAAATTAATTTCCATGTGGCTATAGTCCCAACTTCTTGGAAGACTGAGGTGAAAGGCTCAATTGGGCCCAGGAGGGAGTTCAATTCTAGCCTGGATGACAGAGACCCCCACCTCTAAAATTTAAGTTAAATTAAGTTAAAACAAATGTCCAGTTATTTATGCACATATATAATTGACCTGGTACCCTGGAACATTCCAAAATTATTTCACTAAATCTGGAGATTTTGTTATAGATCTATAGACTATGAATTTGTATGCAAATATCTTTCTTATATAAATAGACTTATTTTTATTCTTTATGACTTTTATTTCTTTGTTTTGTTGTTTTTTTCACTTACTAGGACTTTTGAAACTAAAAGTGAGAGAGATTATTGTTGCCTTGATCCTGATCTCAAGGGATAAGTTTACTCATTTTTTACTCAGTTGTGTTGAGTTGGTTGATGAGCTTGTTGAATGCATGCTTCTTAATTTTTACTGTGTTTCATTTATATCATTTTCATTAGACTTTTGTATTTATAATGTCTATCAGTCTATTGATAATCACACATCTAATCTTTTGTGAAGATAAAAATTTAGGATTTTGTGATGTCTCTAACTTTATTAGCATGAAATAAGTGTAGTTTTATTATCTTCAAGGCTAACAAAAGAGTATGATTCTCTGATAAAAGGGAATAAAGGATGTAGTCTATCACTTGAAAGTGAGAAAAGGGAAAAATATTTCAGCCAAGTAAACTCACTTTTATATTTTTGACAAGATAGAAATATTTAAAAGCTTTTACATTATTATTCAAATTTTTTTACTTATATCATAAACAGACACTCAACATTAATAAACTCTCAGAATACAAATAACAATGATGCACTGAATTAAATAAAAGAAAAATAATATTCATTTTCTGAGTGTCTCTTTTCTGTTCTCAAATAAAATAATTGCCTACTTTCTTTAACATTTATTCAAACATTCAGCAAGTTATGTTAAGTCCTCTTCACTGTCTGGTACTCTTTTAAGAATATCTGATAATTGCACATATTATATTTATTAATGGCTGTGACTAAATAACAAATTAAGTTTTATAGTAAAAGGTATTACAGCAAATGATTAATTCAAAAAGGACTTTCCAATTAAATTTGTGGATGAAATTTCAGAGATGTCACCTAGACACCAGCCATTTACCTATTTTAACAATCTTGTATATAAAATATTTATCTGTAAAACAAAGAAACAATGTTAAAAATAAGGTATCCAGTTAACAGATTCTGGTTTCTATACATGAAGAGGAACTTTTGCCTTCAAATTTGTTTCAAAGTTATAGGCATGAAGGAAAAATACATGTGTTATCACAAACACTTTTTTCGTACTTAGTATTCAAATATACTTATCTATTAAAATCATTAGGGTGCAATTTACTCATGTGAAGGGTTGTTCTCTTATTTGCCACCTTTTGGCAAAGAGTATGAGTTTCAATTCATTTCTGAATATGAACAGGTAAGAAGAAATTGCCAAAAATTTTGGTTCATAACATCATACTCTAGCAGCATACTAGTCTATCTTGAATAGTGCTTGTAAGGAAATATCAATAAAGCGGCTTTGTCTTTGTTAGTTTTCTGAATGTTTTTGTATTTGTCAGAAAGCCTGTGGTAGCTGATGTCACTGGAAACTTCTGAGCAAATTATTTATTTGTTAATTAGTAGTTTCAACCTAAAATATGATTTCTTTATAGGAGTGTGGATACATAATTATATATTCTCTTATAGGAGTATGCATGTATGTTTTTATATTATATATATAATTATACACAGGAATATATAATTATATATTTCTATATATAAATGTATATAATTATATTTCTATATAAAATATACTATATAATATATAAACATATTTATATGTGTGTATATATATTTATATATATATTTACATGAAATAGGAACACTTTTACACTGTTGTGTAAACAATTTAAACTATAAATTAGTTTAGCCATTGTAGAAGACAGTGTGGCAATTCCTCAAGGATCTAAAACCAGAAATACCACTTGACCCAGCAATCCCATTACTGGATATATAGCCAAAGGAATATAAATCATTCTACTATAAAGACACATGCACACATATGGTTTATTGTGGCACTGTTCACAATAGCAAACACTGGGCACCAACCCAAATGCCCATCAGTGATAGATAGGATAAAGAAAATATGGCGTATATACACCATGGAATACTATGCAGCCATAAAAAAGGATGAGTTCACGTCCTTTGCAGGGACATGGATGAAGCTGGAAACCATCATTCTCAGCAAACTGACGCAAGAACAGAAAACCAAACACTGCATGTTTTCATTTATAAATGGGAATTGAATAATGAGAGCACATGGACACAGGGAGGGAAACATCACACGCCGGGGCCCATTGGGGAGTGGGGTGCTGGGGGAGGGATAACATGAGGAGAAATATCTAACGTAAATGTTGGGTTGATGGATGTAGCAAACCACCATGGCACATGTATAGCTATGTAACAAACCTGCACTTTCTGTACATGTACCCCAGAACTTAAAGTACAATAATAATAAAAACTTCACCAAGGACTCTCTTATCCTCACTATCTGCCTAAATAATTTCTATGTAACTCTTATATCACTAACTTAGATTGTTTGGACTAAGTAAATTCCTACAAACTCTTCACTGCAAAGGTGGCATCTACTGTCATCCTTTTCTTTTCTTTCTTTCCTATCCTTTCTTTCATTCTTCCTTCCTTCCTTCATTGATATGAATTTATGCATTGTTTTTTCATCAAAAAATTATAATCCATTTGTATCATTATATATTTTGAAACTCAAATTTTCCCAGATGTAGTCAGTCAAAAACATTTCAGGCTGGTTCCTGAGTCCTCTGAAACAGCTTGTTACTCTTTGAGACTGTCCTTAGTTTTGGGGGCAAAACAAGTGTTCTAGGCTTACTTTATATTTTCCCTGCTCCATCTTAGAGTCAGGCATTTCTCTAAAGAAATGTAGTGAAAAATAATATTTATGAGTCCATATTATGTATGTTTTCCCTCTTCCATATGTGTTACTCCCTTTGATTCAAAATTTATAATTGATACCACTCTGTAAAGAAAATTTATTATTTACTAATTGGAGTTCAAAGATTTTTCAGCCATCTCCTTTTTAAGATAAATTTGACTTACTAGTAAAAAAATAATTCTACAAGATGTATAATGTTTTCATTACCACAAAAATTTATCTCTGCCTCTTCTCAGTTAATTCACAGATTAATTCTGCATTTTATATATAAATGAACACATTCTTCCAGTAGGCACATTTTTCCAGGCATCTTTTGGTTTGGTTATATTTGTGATTTTTATTCATATCATCATGGTTAGTGATTCTTCTTCATTTCATTACTTAGCACTATTCAATTGTATTAATAATTGTTGTTTGTTTATCCTTTCTCCTGTTTATAATATTTTGGGTAGTTTCCTATTGTGTTTTATGATGAATTAAGTTGATATAAATAGGCCAAAGTCTTTGTGTGGACATATATTTTCATTTTTGTTGGGTAAATATTTAGAAGTGGATATACTAGGGAATGGAGAAGATGACTATTTAAGTTTACCAGACTTTCCCAAAACTATTTCCCAATTACTTCTGACACATTTTCTCCAACCAAAAATGTGTAAGAGTTCTGGTTGCTCCTCACCTTTACCAATATTTGATGTTTTTATTTTTTCTAGATTCAAATGTTTATGTAATAGTGTTTTACTGTAGCTTTACATTTGATAATCTTTGAAGTTTTTTTTTATGTGGCATCATCTAGTATTTTATTTTCCAAATTGTTGTTGATAGTTTATAGTCAATACTGTTGATGTATTTATGTAATTTATGTATATTAACATTACACTCAAGAATTTTGATAAATTCTCATCTTAATTATAATAATGTTTCACTAGATTATTTGGAATTTTTAATATAAAATATCACATTATCTGTGAATAATTATGAATTAGCTTTTCACTTCTATTCTTTTTACATTTTTTCAAAAAAAAAAATTTAATCAAAAGAGTGAAGCATTTGAAACACTACCTTGAAAAAAAAAGAATTCTTTACAATTCATTATCTGTATTAGCATGGCAGCATTCCTCAAAGTAAAAACACATTTAAAAAGAAGACCCCAGGGAAGTGTCCAATGATTAATTCTCTGCATCCTTAGGAGAAGACAGAATAACTGATGATAGAAGCACCTGAGGTCTTCTTCCTGAGCTGTGGGCTTCAGGGGAGTCCAAGAGTTCCTGGCAAACAGCATCCGATGAAGAGTGATGTTGACCAATAAAGGCACGGTGTTAAAAGAGCAACAATATAAATACTTTAAAATTGTACTTAGAAGATAGAAACTGTCTCTGCTTCCTTTCAGAAACATCATTTATTCCCTTGAATCAGAGCCTGGCAGTGGTATTTTTCAAACAATTATAAGAGACTGAAACTTCAGAAATACTTTTAGGTAGGTGTTATACTTCAGAGATTTTGTAAATCCAGAGAAAATAATTGACCAAAAGATCTGGATATGCCTTAACCTATTTTTGGTTGTTGTTACATTTAAAAGGCCACATCTTTCCTTTTTTTTTTTCTTGTTTTTTTTTTTTTTTTTTTGAGGCAGAGTTTTGCTCTTATTGCCCAGGCTGGAGTGCATTGGCACAATCTCGGCTCACTGCAACCTCTGCCTCCTGGGTTCAAGCGATTCTCCTGCCTCAGTCTCCAGAGTAGCTGGGATTACAGGCATGTGACACCATGCCTGGCTAATATTGTATTTTTAGTAAAGACAGGGTTTCTCCACGTTGGTCAGGCTGGTCTTGAACTCCCAACCTCAGGTGATCCACCCTCCTCGGCCTTACAAAGTGCTGGGATTACAAGAGTGACCCACTGTGCCCAGTAAAAGGCCATGTCTTTAAGCAACAGCTTTCAATATTCCATTAAATTACCATTCCTTGGGTGGGGGAGGGATAACATGGGGAGAAATGTCAGGTATAGGTGACGGGGGGCATGGTGGCAACAAACCACCTTGCCATGAATGTACCTATGCAACAATCTTGCATGATCTGCACATGTACCCCAGAATCTAAAATACAATAAAAAAAATAATAAAAATAAATTACCATTCTTTTTATAGCCAGAGGTTTGTACTGAATAAAGTAAAGCAACTGTCAGTACAAGTAGATAATAGTCAAACAGACACTGTCCGTTTCTCATTCACAGTGATGAACTATTTCTTCATACATGAATAGACACTTATAAGAGATAATCCATTGCTTAATGATTCTGTTCACCTTCTTTTTGACAGAAGTAGAGAATGGAAAATCCTTGTGTGTACAAGACATGTAAGAGGCCATGGCCATTGTTCTAACATTAGTTATGTTAGACTACAAATGATGCAAGTCCATTTAAAGAGAAAATATTGCTTGTTATGTTCACTTTATTCAGCATAGAGAAACACCAAAGTAGGTACATAGTTGAGTAGTTTCCAAAAGAAATAGCATCTGTATCTACAGTTTAATACAATGGGATATTTGTTCACAATTTTTCAATGTTGGTGGATCATCTGGCTGATATTTCTGCTGGTCTTATCTTTTGTCTCTCTTATAGTTTTAGTTATCTGGCAGCTTGTCTGGGCTAGATGACCCACAGAAGTCTCACTTACATTTCTTTCTGGTGGTTAGATGACTTATTTTATTGGCCCAGCTAGCAGGTTAGGCTGTAGGAGAATAAGCAGTAACAGCATTCTAGAAGGGCAAATCCTGATGCTCAGGTGCTTATTAAGTCACTATTTGCCTCATGTTTGCTGATTTGTCATTGGCCAAGGCAAATCACATGGCCAAAACCTTAATGTGTAAAGGTATGGATACAGGAAGGTATGACTCATTGGGGGAATCCATTAAATTAATAATCTATAATGCCTCGGTATACATAAGACTGGTATATATGTTGAAAAATTATTTTTCATATTTTTGTTCTTGGTTTCATAAAATTTTTTAGACTTACACTAGAAAAAAAAACAAAGACAATTTAAAAAATTAAGGAGTGTGCCTATATACTTTTCACCCACTTCCTGTAATGTTGACCTTTATTTAGCCACAATATGATTAACAAAACTAAGAATTAAACATGACTGCATATTATTAACTAAAATACAGGCTTCATTTGGTATTCACTAACTTATCTACTACTATATTTTTCTCTTTCAGGATCCAATCCAGCATTCCATAGTATTGCTTCCCCATAGTTTTATCCTGTGACGGTTTCTGACTCTTTCCCTGTCTTTCATGACCTTGATGCTTTTGGAGAAAACTGGTCTGCTGTTTTGTGAAATGTCCTCTAATTTTGATTTGTCTTATGCTTTTTCATCATTAGATTAAGCATATGCCTTTTTGGCAGGAATACCACAGAAGTGATGTTATGCCTTTCTTAGTGGAGTTCCTTTCCAGTAGGAGTTACTTGATGTCAGTAAGTAGTGATGCATTGACCTTAACCTTGATCACTTTTTTAAACTGGTGCCTTCTGGGTTTTTCCATGGAAAAAAAAGTACCTCTCTCCTTAAGCATATCCCTGAAATCAATTGAATAGCCAAGGAGAAAGGAAAAACAAGTTAAAAATATCTTTAGTTTAATTTTACTAAACACTTTTCAACTTAATTTCTTAGTGTAGTCTCACAAAATGCAGGGGAATATAACCTACTTTTCCTAAATATCTTTCTATTTCTATTTTGGAATATTGTCTTACAATGTTTTTTACTTGACAATTTCTACTAGAAGTGGAAGGTCCCTCATCTTAAATTTTAATACTTTTTTCTTCTATCATTGAGATTTTACATAATTAGGTTTCTGCTCTGCATATTCTTAAACATCTATTAACATAAGATCATCCAATTAAAGAATGTAAGGCATTTACTTATGATAAATATGACTCTACAAATTAGTTATATGAAAGACCCTTGCAACAGTGTTGGATAGTCACTTATCTAAACAACCTTTATATGTCTTTTGACATTTTGTATTTAGGCATGTATGTCTTGCAAGTACAGCCACTGACTTACTTTCTTTCATTTTGTTTTTCAGTTCTGAACTATCTGTTCAAGCATTTTCTTGTTTTGTTTTTGTAATAAACAATTCAGGCAGATAGAAATAGTGTCTCCCTCTGGAGCAGTGTTCAGGCTTGGTTACTGACCTTTAATAACACATTTATATTCTAAGCTCAGAGTGCCTCTTCTGTAATACTAGTCACTGTATGTTCAGATGTCATTTGACTCTGTTTGCATGTCCCAATAGGAAGCTGGACACGGTGAAATGACACAAGCAGATGTTAATTCACACGCTACTGCTATTGCTGTGAGCAGTAGTCTTTTATTTCTGATCCAGGGATATCATGCCTTTTAGAAAGGTAAAGTCTCAAACTCTATACACAAGTCTTGAGCCGCCTTTCAGTCTTTTCTCTCAGTCTTCTTGGAAATTCTCAAGCTGAAGAAGGACATACACAGAAATTAATGCCATATGGAAGTGCCAAACTGTGGAGAAAACAGGTAAAAATAATTTTGTGGTATATTAAGAAAAAAAGGAAATGAAGCATTTGGATTCATGGAAAAACAAGGACTTCTTGAAATTATGTATTTTCAGCAAGAAAACAGTAAAAATTTAGCTTTTTTCCTATTATATGAGATAATATAATACATTTCATTTTAATTAGTTGTTTTACAATTTCCTTAATGCTAATGGAAAAACTAAATAATACAGATTTTGATACTTGGAAGAGTTATTGAAACATTTCATTCTCTCTCAACTCATTATCCCAGTAAACACTGCTAACGATACAGTGCTTTCCTGTGCATAAAAATTAATATAAGCATATTTGAACATCTGTAATTTTAATTAACATTCTTAGGTAATTGTGTCCATGCTTTATAAACTTATTATTTTTTCTTCCCAACTAAATGAATATCTTGGAGACCTTTTATGAACTACATTTGGAGCTACTTAATTGTTAAAATTGCTGCTAATATTGTTCAATGTATTTAACTATTCCTCATCTTATACATACACATGGGTGCACACACAAACACCCATGAATGGATTTGATAATGAGATGATACTGTGTGAATTATTTTGTAAGAAACCTGCTCATTTCGTTCTTTCATTTGTTTTTCTGATCTGTTATAAAACAATGTTACTTTCCAAATTCTCTATTAATTAGCATTTATTAATACATTTTTCTCAATTTTTCACTACTATGAGAAATGCTAAAATGATCATCTTTGATCAGATGTTTATTTGCAGATATTCAAGTACTCCTAGAGAAAAGAATCCCAGCAATATAATTTCTTGTTCAAAACTTTGGTACTTTAAAATCACATTGTAGGTAATAATAATTTTATTTATTCTTTTAATAAAGTTATACTTTGAATTAATTTTTTCCTTAATACAATGGCCAAAATATTCCATATGATATGAAATAAAAGTAGATTTTGGGGCACCTTGATTGGTTCCTGTTTTTACGTATAATATTGTGTTATTTTCTATTTAACGTAATGCTTATTCAAAGCTGATTTTCTCAGTATCATTTTTATCAGATAAAAAAATTCCAGATTTACCTAGGTTTTCTTGAATTTTTGTCTCTAATTAAAGTTGGCATTTACTAAATGAGTATTGTACATGTATGCAGATGATTACATGGGCTTTAGTTTTAGTTCTGCTAGTGTAAAGTCATCCTTGAATTTCTTAGATAAATTCAACCTGATTTTTAAATATATGTACAGTATTGTATTTTTGTTTAGATTTTTCTATGTATATGCTTAGATTTATGTACAAATTTATCCTACTCTGATCACTGATTTTGGTGTAACTACTACACCAAAGTCTTCAGATTAGTTGGGACGTATTTCCTCTTTTTCTAGTATCCGAAGGTTTTACATGCCTTTGGAATGGTCTCTTCTTTGGAAAACTTAAAAGAATTTAATTGTAAAATTGTGAAAATAAGACAAATGAAATATAAAAACAAATTAAATTTGATTATAAATACAAAAAGATAAGTAATAAATGAAATATACTATATAGCTCAGTTTTTAAAAAGATGATTTTAAATGACTTATGAATTGTATTAAAATTGTAGGCACATGTATTATATAAGAAGAGATACACGCTATACCATCTCATAATCCTGTATTGAAGTCATGAACTTCAGTTCTTTTTGTGACATATTACATTATTAGCCTCTAAGACTTGGCTTTCTTATTTATAAAATAATATTAGCTTTAAGGTCATTGTGGAGTTAAAATAAAACATTTGTAGAACAAATGGCACAGTTCTTGGCACACAGGACACACTCAATAAATGTTGATTTTTTCTTTTATTATGTACATTTTTTCATTACCAGAGTCTGAATTAATGCTGTCTATAGGCTCAGAAGGTTCTATTTATTAGTTCAAAAACATTTTTGAAAGATGAATATCATTTGTCAATACTATTCTAAATCATTTGACTATTTCATTCAATGATTCTATTGAACATGTAAAAAAACCAAAAACTGAAGATGTACTTGTTATGTCTTTTGCAGATCGGCATTTCCAAACAACAACAACAAAAATAGCTGGGTTCAAGGTGACTGCTTATACTACAGATCTGTTACATATATTCCAACCCTGTAATGTTAGGTGTTTACAATGACAGTGTTTGTGAACTTTCACATTCTATATAGCGATCACAATGAAGTCCTCTAAAGGCATCCTTGACAGAATCAATTTGGACACTTATATGGCTCAAAACAAGGTCCCAAGCAATGAGACTACATTAGTGTAGATCACCAGTATAAATAGAATAGCTATTCATATCAGTTCCACCTACAGCACATGAGTAGGAGAAATTATGAAATAAGATCATCAGGAACAAAGAAAGGAGTATTTCAGAATATATAATATATTCAGTTGATCCTAAATGTTAGCCAATCCTGCTTGAGTGAATGTTTGCAAAATTTAATTCTCTGCTTTCAGATTTAGGTACAGCAGGCCTTTGAAGAACAGTCATTTCGTTCAACATTGTTTCCTTATAAAGTTTAAAAAAAAAAACTATTTCCCAGTAGTGGCCACAGTCTGTATGGAGTCTGCATGTTTTCCCCATGTCTGGATGGTTTTTTTCTGGGTACCCAGGTTTGCCCCACATTCCAAAGTGATGTATGTTCTGTTCATTGGTGTATCTAATGATATTCCAGTCGGAGTGAGTATGGGGGTGTCTGTGAGTGCACCTGGTGATACTACCTGCCTAGGGCTAGTTGCTTCCTGTCTGGTGTCCTAGGCTACAGGGAGAAGCTCAGGCCACCTGCAACCCTGAACTGGAATAAGCAGATAAATAATTACCTTATTTGTTTTTATACTGATACTTTTATTCATCTTTCTTAAATACATGTATAGCTCATATTTATTTTAAGATTTAATATTAGAAGTGATTTGGTCATTATTTACAAGCTGGTGATATTTTTATGACCATAAATATGCCATAGGAACATAACTCTGGCTATATCAAGTAGCCTATGGTAAAGCTGGCTTTTTGCATGCCTTTGAAGTTTCCACAAACCTATCAACAACATTGAGGACTTACTGTATAAGGAATGTAGATTGTTAGAAGCAAAGTTTTACCCTAAGAAAAAAAAATGGCATCTACCATTCGGCTCTGTCACTTAGTTTACCAATTCCTTAGCAATATTTAAATATGCATTCAGTTCTATTGTGTATTATATCTTTGTTCGTGTGTATCTGCATGTATGTGATCATGCATATTTTTATTCTACAGATTCTATTTGGTTCTTATTTTAGCTGACCCCCAACTGAGTTGCTCCAAATGCTGCAGCAATAAAGTTCTCACAAGGGAGATCTTTGGGATTCCAAAGAAAGAGGCAGTAAACTGCAGGGTGACCAATCCAAAGCATGTGTTAGAGGAGCTCACAGAGTATTGCAGTATATCCTCAGGCAGAGAAAGGGATGCTCTACCTCAGTATGTCTGCAGCGATGGTGTCAGGTTATGGCGTTCATACACAAGTTTAAAGAACTTGGCTCAGGGCACAGGCCAGTTTCTTTCAGTGTTTTGATCAGCACCCCAAACATCTTGATCAGTGTCTGGAAATGTTCAGGGTCCCAGCTCCGCTTCAAACCTGCCAGGAAAAACAGGCAGCTGGCTGGGTCACAGAGTGCTCAAGGCATTCTGTGTTTCTTAGGACACAGAAAGAAAGTGGGCAGGACTAGGGGACCCTACAGTTTCTTTTTTCAACTTAACATTATTATTTTCAATGGCTTCTTATTTCTTAGCCGTCATTTCTTTCCTCTGTTGTTTCTTCAAAGATACTAAAAATAATTTTTACCCTTTATATAGGTCAGTTATTGTATTTGTTATTTCTTAAGAATCAAAATCTGTTGCTGTTTGTGACTCTGAGAGAAAGTAGCTGGTTACCCTTGCATTTTGCAATTCTTTTTTAGTTCATATTTTATTGAATTCATCAATGGAAGAGCCAATGAGTCTGAATTGGAAATATCTTCCTCTAGAATTGTTCTGTCTTGTTTCTGCCAGAGGTTAGGGGAGCTATTTGTTTAGAGCTGGGATCATAGTTTTATATAATTTTATCTGTATTATTAATTTAATCATAAGTACTTTCTCATCTTCTAACTACCCCTGAATAAACATAATTTTTAATGGTTGATGAACATTCATAATGCAAGTACAACAATTAAAGTGAGCATTCTGTTCTTATTAGACATTTTCATTGTTTTTGCTGTTATAAACACAACATAATGCTTTTATTCATATTTCATTTGAATTATTTTCTCATGTTGGATATAAAAGTTACAAGGGCAGAGGTAATGAAGCATTCTGAGGTCTGTGATTTTAAAATTGTTATTCAAAGATTATACAAATTTACACTCTTGTAAGCAGTGTATCAGAGTGACCATCTCAGCCTACTTTTGCTCTGATGGCTAATTTGTAGGTAAAAGAGGTTATTTATTAGACTTTAAAGGGCTATGTATATAGCACTTTATAACATTAGCACTATATATATATATATATATATATATATATATATATGCGCACACATACACACACATACATATATTTAGTACTTTAAATTTGACTTTTGTTGTTTTTTAATTTCTAATGAGGTTGAACATTTTCCCCGTATGGTATCCACTTTTTTTTTTCTAGTATTGAAAAATTCTTGTTATATCGTTTTCTTAGATTGACTTTACTTTTTCTTTGTTTACTATTAACCTTATTTTTTCTGAGATCTTGATGAAAAGTTCAAGAGAAAATCAGTTTAAGAATTTAGAAAATCTTGGGACTTCTTTATTCCATCTCTGCATATGGTGCTATTTATAATTTTGGGGTTTTTTTTGGGCTTCTGGTTTGTATTATATTCAGTTTTATTTAAGTCAGAGACTATATGCCTAAATCAACATATGCCCAGCAGTCGAATGGTGGACTCAGTTTTTTCCAATGAAAATATATTGCTTTGAAAACAAAGTAACTGACTCAATTTTATGATGGCTAAATGGATTATTTGTAACACAAAGAAGCAATAAATGCTTCAAGTGATGGGTACTCTATTTACCCTGATATAGTTATTAGCCCTTGTATGCCTATATCAAAATATCTCATGTATTTCATAAATGCGTGCACTTATTATGTACCCACAAAAATTAAAAATAGAAAATTCAAAGTAAATACATGTTTTAAAAATAATGGAAGTTAAGGGGGAAATAAGCAAAGCAAAGAACACAACCTGAAATAGAGATAAAGTTTTGGGGAGCAGAATTTATCCTTTGTGTTTAATTATATTTCTCACAAATGTTGTAACCACTTTGAGTGATGTATACTTTGTTGTCTCCCTTTACTTGCCCTCTCTTGTTCCTTCACTTTTGGACAGAATTCAGTTAATCATATGCTGTGTTCAGGGCACACCATGACCTTTAATTCCCGGAAGGCTCCTCTTGGACAGTTTTTGAGCATTGTGGTATTTGGTGATTTTTGCTGTTCTTGGTGCTTTCTGACTTGATTCTCATGAGATCAGAAAATGTTCTGTATGAATTCAAAACTTTTGAAATGTACCAACATTGCTTTATGCCTCAGAAGTATATGAATAATCTTTGTACATTCTCCATGTGAGTGTGAAATAAAGTTGCATAGCCTGAAGAATTTAGATGTAAGATTCTATATAAATCTCATTTATTTCAAATATTCTCTCCTTGATCATTTTTGTCTCACTTCCCTATCAATTACGTAGAATTATGAGTTAATATTTTCACTGTAATTATTAATTTTTATTTTTTTCTGGTAATTATTATTTTTCATATTGCAGTTATATAGTTAGAGACATATAAATTAGGAAGGCTATATTGCAATTATTAATGCAGATATATGTTTCATGATAGTTGTATGTGATATCATAATTTAACTTTTGAATGATTTGAATACTTTTTTTTAAACTGGGGCTTAAAATAATTCAGTTTGATAATTTTTGTCTTTCAATCAGATCATTCATAACATTTACATATGATGAAAGCATCAATATTTTATTTCATCCTGTAATGTACTGTTGCCATCCTTACCAGTTCCTGTCTCCATTCATCATCTTGCCTTATTTTGGAGCAATTATTTGTCATTTCATTTTTAAGCCTTTATTTATATGTTAATAGCAAACCCTATTCTTATCATCTTGTGGATACATATAAAATTATAACATGTATAATTATCAAATCTAAGCACACTTGAAAATGTTGTTCAAGTGTTTTTTTACATCAAACCGAACTTTCCTTCAAGAGGGAAGGCTATGTAAAATAAGTTTTAAACATCCAATATTAATTTTGTACTAATGAGCTTTACCTTAATAATCTTATTAACGTCAAAATTCATTTATCCTAGACAGGAATGGGGGAAATGTTGGTAAAATGACTTCTATAAAGCATTGAATAAATTAAATTGCAGAGCTAAAAATATAACAAAAGTGGATATAAATGTGCAGGAACAATGTACACATATCATGTGCTGTGACAAAGTGAAAATAACACAACCTAAAAATTCTGAAGAGAGAACAAAGTTGAATTGCATTGTTAATATACAAGTAAGAAATTAAAAGTAATAAGATTTTACACAGAGACATCATGTAGTAGACTCCTGGGTAAAAGGAACGGAAACTAAGGGAATTATATAAAGATATTAGCATAATTGTGCTCACTAGAACAACAACAGCAAGAACAACAACAAAAACTTAACAAGTTCCCAAAAAAATACAAACAGCAAAAAGTTCAAATATAAAGAAGGCAGACAATATAGTGGAAAAAACAAATAGTAAATATAACATAAGACAAAAAATGAGATAATTGGACAGAACAAACACCAAACAAATTTATCTCATCAAAACATGTAGCTCTACTTCTCTCAGCTTTTTAAAGGAAAAAAGTTTTCAGACGGCACACAAAGCAAAGCCCATCCCTCTGCTGTAGAAAGGGGATGTACTTAAAAGCATTCCAAAAGGCTAAAACCACAGGATGACAAATAAATCTTGGGTACTCACAAGCTAAGTGAAGGCATGAGTGTCAAACATAATATCTAGCAAGACTAAATTTAAGCAAAATGTTATTAAGGTGAAGAGGTACAGTTTATAATTGTAAAAGCTAAAATGTACAATGAAGATAGTTATCAAAGTAGGGGGGTCTTAAAATATTATACTTCAGTTTTTTAAAAAAGCTAAAAGAATCCTGAAAGATGGAATTTAAAGGTAGCTATTAAAGATATGTATCCAGTTTTGAACACCAGTGTTAGGGAGTAAACCTCCTTTTGAAAAAGAGGAATATTAATGAAAAGCAGTTGGGATATTTATAAAAATACACTATACATTCATGGAAAAATAGTCAATATATTTCCAAAGTATACATAATCTAACCAATGAAATAAGACTATATTAATTAGTAATAAAATTAAAATAGAAAATATAAATTTAAAAAAATGACAAAAATTTGACTAGAGTGATAAAAGACATTTATCCTAAATTCCCAGAAGTCCACAATATCGCAGGCTTCTAAAGATCTGTTATCCATGCTCCACAAGTCTGTGAATCTTCAAATCACTATGACCAGTTTTGACAGGTGCTTTCAAAAAAACTGTAACTTCAATATGTTTCTCTCTTTTCTGGGTCCCCATTTTTACCTTTATTATAGTTTAATGATTCCTTATTCTTTTGTCTGATTTTCAATTTTTAAGATTTATCTTTTTGTTTTATTAGTCTTAGCTACTTTGCCAAGGTGACACAAAATCCTATTCTTCTGTTATTTACTTTTTCTTTTGTCAATAGAGATATTTATCCTCTAATATCTAGTTTCCATGTGTGTTGATTTTTTCTCAATTTTTATATGTATTACCCATTTAACTTTATCTTAATGATTATTTCCCACATAACTATTTGAATTAATATTCATCTGAAACTCTATCTTTTAGACTTTTAAAGCCCATTCTTTTTTTTATTGCTAAATAAAACTGTTGACCTTTGAAAAATGCAGGAGTTAAGAGCAGTCGAAAATCTGAGTATAACATTTGACTTCACAATAATTTAACTACTAATAGGCTACTGTTAACGAGAAGCCCTACCAATGGCATAAACAGTAATTAACATATATTTTCTATGTTATGTATATTATATACTTTATTCTTACAGCAAGGTAACCAAAGGAAAAGACAATATTATTAAGAATATTATTATGACAATCTACTTCCTCTTAATGAATAGTAATATATTATTCTCTACATAGGTATTCATTAAGTGGAAGTAGATTATTGTAAAGGTCTTCATCCTCAGTATCTTCACAATGAGTAGGCTGAGGAAGAGGAGAAAAAGAAAGGATTGACCTTGATGTCTCAGGTGGCAGAGGCAGAAGAAAATTCATTTATAAGTGAATGCATGCAGTTCAAACCCTCGTTGTTCCTGGGTAACTGTAGTTGTATATATTTTGGGGGAACATGTGGTATTTTGGTACATTTATATAATGTGTAATATTCAAGTCAGGGTAACTGGGATATCCATGACCTCAAATATTTGTCTTTTCTTTATATTAAGAACATTCAAGTTCTCTTCTATTATAGCTTTTTTGAAATGTACAATCCATTATTGTTAACTATTCCTTTGGTCTAACTGTAATTTAGTAGTCATTAATCAACTTCTCTTTATTTCCTCTCCCTGCTGCCCTTCCCAGCCTCTGATAACCATCAATCTACTCTCTGTCTCTAGGAGATCCACTTTTTCAGCTCCCATATGTGAGTGAGAATATGTAACATTTGCTTTTGTGTTCCTGGCTTAATTTACATAACACAATGACCTCCAGTTCTATCCATGTTGTTGTGAATATCAGGATTTCATTCTATTTTATGGCTGAATAATATCTCATTGTGTATATGTACCCCATTTTCTTTATCCATTCAGATACTGATAGATGCTTGGGCTGAATCCACATCTTAACTGTTGTGGATAGTGCAGCAATAGATATGAAAATGTCGATGGATATATTTACTTCCTTTCTTCTGGATATATATGCAGTAGTGAGATTCCTAAATAATATTGTAGTTCTATTTTTAGTTATTTGAGGAACCTCCATACTGTTTTATAGTGGCTGTATTAATTTACATTTCTACCAATAGTATACCAAGATTCTCCTCCCTCCACAGCCTCACAAATTTCAGTTATTTTTTGTCTTTTTGATAAAAACCTAGTATAATTTGGATGAGATAATTTTTTCTTATGATCTTCATTCACATTTCCCTGATGAGTAATGATGTCATGGAATTTTTATATACGCATTAGCCATTTGCATGTATTCCTTTGAGAAATGTCTATTTAGATCTTTTGCCCATTTTAATTCCTTTTTTATGCTATGGAGTTGTTTGAATTTTCTATATATCCTGGTTATTAATCTCTTTGCAGATGAATAGTTTGTGAATGAATTATCTCATTCTGTAGGTTATTCAGAGTTTACTCATTCTCTTCACTTTGTTGATTGTTTTCTTTGTGGTGCAGAGGCTTTTTAGCTTGATGTAATCCCACTTGTCTACTAATTTTTCTTTTGTTTCCTGTGCTCTGGGAGTATTGGCCAAAACAATCTCTGTCCAGATCAATGTACTGAAGCATTTCTCCATGTCCTCTTCTAGTAGTTTCATAGTTTCAGTTCTTAGCTGTAAGTCATTAATCACTTGATTTAATTTTTTATATGGTGAGAGATAGGGGTCTAGTTTTATTCTTCCACTTATGATTATTCAGATTTTCCAGCACTACTTATTGAAGAGACTGCCATTTACCCAATGTATGTTCTTGAGCTCTTTGTCAAAAATGAGTTGGATGTAAATACATAGATGTATTTCTGGGTTATCTGTTCTGTGCTATTGGTCTAAGTTTCTGTTTTATGCCACCCCGTTGTTCTTTTGGTTACTATGGCTTTAGGGTTTACTTTGAAGTCAGATAGTGCCATGCCTCCAGCTTCACTCTTTTTGCTCAGGGTTTCTTTGGCAGTTTGTTTGTGTGTGTGTGAATTTTAGCATTGGTTTTTCTATTTCTGTAAAAAATGTCACTGACACTTTGATAGATATTGCACTCAATTTACAAGTTGTTTTAGGTGGTGTTTATATTTTAGCAATATTAATTATTCCAGTGCATAAGAATGGGATATATTTTCATCTTTTGTGTTGTCTTCAATGTCTTTCATCCGTATTTTATAGTTCTATTTTAGAGGTCTTTCACTTCATTGATTATATTTATTCCTAGGTATATTATTTTTATAGCTATTTTAAATTAGATTGTGCCCTTGATTTCTGTCTTGGTCCATTTGTGTTTCTATAAAGTAATATCAGAGGCTGGGTAATTTATAAAGAAAATAAGTTTATTTGGCTCACAGTTCTGCAGGCTGTATAAGAAGCATACCACCAACAGCTTTGTAGCTGAAGGCTTTAGGCTGCTTCCACTGATTTTGGAAGGCAAAGAGAACTGTTGTGTGCAGAGATTACATGGCAAGACAAGAAGTGAATGGGAAAGAGAGGATGTACCAGGCTCTTTTTAAAAACCAGTTCTCATGGGAACTAGAAGAACAAAAACTCATTACTACAGGACAGCACCAAGCCATTTAGGAGGTTTCTGCCCCATGAAACAACACCTCCCATAAGGCCCGTCTTCAACAATGAGGGTCAATCAAATTTCAACATGAGGTTTGGGGAGAAAACACTCAAACTACAGTATTCCACCTATAGTTCCCTAAAAGTAATGTTTACTAAACATAAAAAATACAATCATTTCATCCAAGTAGTCCCCAAAAGTCTTAACTTTTTCCAGCATCAACTCAGAAGCCCAAAGTCTCACCTGAGGCTCAAGGCAATTCTCTCCTGCTATGGGCTGGCAAAATGAAAAACAAGTTATTTGCTTTCAAGGTACAATAGTTGTACAGTCATTGGGTAAACATTCCCCGTCCAAAATGGTGAAATCATCCAAAGAAAGGGATAACAGACTCCATGCAAGTCTGAAACCCAAGTGGGGAGACATTCAACCTTAAAGCTCCAAAATGGCTCCATGTCACATATCGTGGGCACACTGGTGTAAGAAGTGGGCTTCTAAGGCTTGAGAAGTCCTGTGTTTATGGCTTTGCTGGGCGTGGCACACATAATTGCTCTCATGAGGCTGAAATTGCATGTTTGCAGGTGGCTCTATAATTCTGGGGTCTGGAGGGTGGTTGCCCTGATCCTCAGATCCACTGGGTAGTGCTTAGATGAGGACTACCTATAGGGGCTCCAACCCCACATTTCTGGTTGGTATTGCCCTAGTAGAATCTATCTGTGGAGGCTCTGCCCTGTAATAAGCTTACGGTTGGTCACTCAGACATTCCAATATATCTTCCGAAGTCTTGGCAGAAGCTGTCAATTCTCCACCGTGAAACAAGCACCTCTTGCATTCTGGGTACATGCAGTCTTAACACCAAATGGAAGCCTCAAAGGCTTATGGCTTATGGTCTCTGGAATGGCAGCTCAAACAGTACCTAGAACCGTGTGATCTGTGGCTGGAGCCAGAATGGCCAGGATGCATGGGGCGCTGTCTTGAAATGGCACAGGTCAGTGGCATCCCAACCTGGCTCACAAATTATGCTGTCTTCCTAGGCCTCTGGGACATAGATAAGGGAAGCAGTCTAGGAGATTTCTGAAATATCTTGAGAGCTTTCTTCCTATGGTCTTGACTATTAGCACCTGGCTCCCTTTTAGTCATGCTAATCTCTCTAGCAAGTAATTGTTGTGAAACACCCTTGAACTCCTCTCCTGAAAATGCTTTTTCCTTTCCTAGCACATGTCCGGGCTGCACATTTTTTAATATTTTATACGTTTATTCCTTTTTAATTACAAATTTTACCTTTACGCTTTTGCTGTCCTACTTTAACTGATCACAAGCTGTTAAAAGCAGCAAAACAACTTCTCGAAGGTTTCACTGCTTTGAAATTTTTTCTTACAGGTACCCTAGGTCATAAGTTTGTTCCTCCACAAAGCCTAGGGCATAAACACAATTCATCCAAATTCTTTGCTACAGAAAAACATGTGTGACCTTGGCTCCAGTTTCCAATAAATTCCTGTTTCCATCCGAGACCTCATCAGCAGGACCTTTACTGTCTATATTTCTATCAGCAATTTTTATCACAATCACATAAAGTCTTCAAGAATTACCAAACTTTTTCTGCTCTTCTGAGTTTTTAAAACTCTTCTGATACCTACTCATTAACCCAGTTTCAAAGCTACTTCCACATTTTCAGGTATCTTTATAGCAATGATACACTCCTTGTTACCAGTTTTCTGTCATAGTTCATTTGTGTTGCTACAAAGAAACGTCTGAGGCTGAGAAGCTTATACAAAAAAAAAAGGGTTTATTTGGCTCAGAGTTCTACAGGTTGAATAAAAACTATTGTGCCAACATAGCTTCTGGTGAGGGCCTCCAGCTTCATTTATGCATGGTGGAAGGTGAAGGGGAACTGGCATATGCAGAGATCACATGGTAAGCAAGGAAGTGAGAGAAAGGGTGCAAAGGTCAAGTTGTTTTTAACAACAAGCTTTCATGGAAAATAATAGAGCAAGGCTTATTCATTACCATGAAGATAGCACCAAGACCCATCAGGGATCGACCTCCATGACCCAAAGTCTTTATGCAACATAGGGGATCAAATTTCAACATGAAGTTGAAAAATATCCAAACTATAGGAATTTGGTTTTGAGATTATTCACTGTTAGCGTATGAAGGTGCTACTGATTTTGTATGTTGGTTTTGCATATTTATATATAACAACTTTGCTGAATTCATTCATTAATTCTTTTTTGCTAGGGTGTTTAGGTTTTTCTAAATTTCTAGACCACATCATCTGCAACCAAATATATTTTGACTTATGTCTTTCTAATTTTTATGCCTTTTATTTCTTTCTCTTGTTTCAGCTAAGACCTCCAGTGCTGTATTTAATTAAAGTTACAAAAGGTGAGTATCCTTGTCTTGTTCTAGATCTTAGAGGAAAGACTTTCCACTTTTCCGCATTCAGTATGATACAGTTATGTGTTTAACATATATGGCCTTTATTATTTTGTGGTATGTTCCTTCTATACCCAGCTTGTTAGGCATTTTTATTATAAACATATGTTAAATTTATCAAATGCTTTGTTGACATCTATTGAAATCATTCATCATATGGGTTTTGCTCTTGATTCTGTTAATGTGCTGTGTTATGTGTATTAATTTGCATATGGTGAACAAGTTTCCCTGAGACTTGCATCTCTGAGAGGAATCCCACATTTTTAATGTTTTGTGTTCAGTTTGCTAATATGTTGTTAAGAAAGTTTGTGCATGTAAACATTAGGGATATTGGTATATGGTTTACTACTTTTGTTGTGTCCTTGACTGCTTTTGATATTAGGGCAATGCTGGCCTCCTAGAATGAATTAGAAAATATCCACTCCTTTTAAATTTTTTTAGTTTAAACAGAATTTGTAATACTTCTTCATGAAATGTTTGGTAAAATTCAATAGTAAAGCCACCAAATTTTATTGGACCTTTCCTCATGTGAGACTTTTTATTACTACTTTGATTTTGGTACTCATTATCGGTCTACTGAGATTTTCTGTTTCTTCATGCTGCAATTGGTAGATGACATATGCCCAGAAATTTTTGATTTGTTTAGGTTTTCCAAAGTGTTGGCGTACAGCTGTTCATTATAGGCTCTAATGAGTATTTGTATGTATTTCATATCAGTTGTTATGTCTCTTTTTTCATTTCTGATTTTATTTACTTGTATCTTCTTTCTTTTGTTCCTAATATAGCTAGTAGTTTGTCAATTTTGTTTATATTTTTTAAAAAAAACCACCATTTTATTTTGTCAATCTTTTGTACTTTTAAATTTTCAAGTTTAATTATTTCTGCTCTTTTATTATTTACTTTATTCCACTAATTTTGGGTTGGTTTGTATTTGCTGTTCTAGATCTGTGAGATTCATCATTAGGTTTTTTATTTTCAGGCTTTCAACTTCTTTGATGTAGACATTTTCTGCTATAAACTTCTCTCTTACTGCTTTTTCTATATCTCATAGATTTTTGTATGTTGGGTTTCCATTTTCATTTGTTTAAATAAATTTTTAAAATTTTCTTTTTAACTTCTTAATTGACCCAATAGTTGTTGAGGAGCATATTTTCTTTTTTTCAATTTCCATGTAATTGCATAGTTTCCAAAGTTCCTCTTATTATTGATTTCTAGTGTTATTACATTTTGGTCTAAGAAGATATTTGATTTAATTTTGACATTTTTAAATTTGTTGAAACTTGTTTTGTGACTTAACATATGGTCTATTCTGAAGAATGTTTTCTATGCTAATGAGAAAAATATGCATTCTGAAGCTGTTGGTTGAAATGTTTCATAAAAGACAGGTTCATGTGGTTTAGTATATAGTTTAACTCCAATGCTTCTTTGCTGAATTTCTGTAAAGATAATCTATTACTGACTATAGGGTTTTGAATTCCTCTACTCTTACTCTATTGCAGCCATTTTTTCCTTTAGATCTGGTAATGTTTGTTTTAATAATTTGGGTGCTCTGCTGTTGAGTGCATGTAAATTTATGCTTGTTATATCATCTTGCTGAATTGACCCATTTATCACTATTTTGGTGACTCTCATTGTCTCTTTTCATTGTCTTTGACTTGTAATCTATTTTACCTAATTATATGGTTTGTATTTGTGTCCCTGCCCAAATCTCACATTGAATTGAAAGAGGGGCCTGGTAGGAGATGATTGGATCATAGGGGTGTATTTCCTCCTCGTCATTCTCAGATGGAGAGTGAGTTCTTAGGAGATCTGGTGGTTTAAAAGTGTGTGGTACTTCCTCATTTGTGCTCTCTCTCTCTCTCTCTCCTGCTCTGTCATGGTAAGATGTGGTTGCTTCCTCCTTGCCTTCCTCCATGATTTTAACTTCCTGAGGCCTCCCAATTATGTTTCCTGTTAAGCCTGTGGAACTGTAAGTGAATTAAACCTCTTTTCTTCAAAAATTATTCATTCAGTCTTAGATATATTTTGATAGCAGTTTGAAAATGGACTAATATAGAGAATTGGTACCAGAATTGGGGCATTGCTATAAAGATACCTGAAAACGTGGAAGTGACTTTGAAACTGGGTAATGGCCAGATGTTGAAACAGTTTGGGGCTTCCTAGAGACTTGTTGAATGGTTTTGACCAAAAAGTCCAGCTGAGGTGGTCTCAGATGGAGATGAGGAACTTGTTAGGAACAGGAGCAAAGGTGACTCTTGCTATGCTTTAGCAAAGAGACTGGTGATATTTTGCCACTGCACTAAAAATCTGTGGAACTTTGAACTTGAGAGAGATAATTTAGGGAATCTGGTGGAAGAAACTTCTAAGCAGCGAAGCATTCAAGACAAGATCTGGCTGTTTCTAAAAGTGTATACTCATATGTGTGAAAAAAGAGATGGTCTGAAATTGGAACATGTATTTAAAAGGGAAGCAGAGCACAAAAGGTTGAAATATATGCAGCCAGACCATGCAGTAGTAAAGAAAAATCCATTTTCTGGGAAGAAATTCAAGCCTGATGCAGATGTTTGCATAAATAATGAGCAGATGAATTTTAACAGCCAAAACAATGGGAAAATATCTTCATGGCATTTTAGAGATCTTCATGGCAGCCACTCCCATCACAGGCCTGAAAGCCTAGGAGAGAAAAATAGTTTCGTGGGTCAGGTCTAGGGACCAGCTGCTCTGTGCAGCTTCAGGACACGGTGCCCTGCATCACAGTTGTGGCTAAAACCGGCCATGGTATAGCTTGGGATGTTGCTTCAGAGGGTGCAAGCCCCAAACCTTGGTGACTTCCAAGTGGTGTTGGGCCTGTATTTGTGCAGAAGGCAAGAGATTGGGAGTCTCTGGATAGATTTCAGAGGATGTGTGTAAATGCCTGGATGTTCAGGTGAGATAGGGGCTAAAACAGATGCCTAAACACTGCCATCTTATACAGAAGCCACCTGGGCCCTGGGCAGAGGTGTAATTCTCGGAACTGTTATTGTATTGCAGTTCTCAGAGGTTTTAAGGGTAAAAATTTCCACTGCTAACCCCCTCCCCTTGCAACAAACTGCTAACTTTAGCTTCTGTACAGACAGCTTGCCTTGCACACCCCTGGGCCCGCCTGAACAAGGATGTGGTTTTGCAGCTTAAAAGCCTTGCTCTCCCTGAGCTTGGGGCCACGGGTTGAA